>PVJS01014812.1:0-25787 GCA_004027185.1 Glis glis | reverse complement strand
ATTTCTGGAGTCATGAGGCCTGAGCCAGATCCAGAAGGGTTTGCTGGGGTCTGAGGTCATCCCAGGACACTAAGGAGCCTGTGTCTCCATGCACCACCTCGCTGGGCATCTCTGAGAAGACGATGAGTCTTGGCTGATAGTCATAGTTCTACTTGTCAAGCTTTAGGCTAAGCATGGATTATCTCAGGGAATCTTTTCAACAGCTCCCCAAGATGGTGTGGTAGACACGGCCGGCATCTTCCCTCCTTTGTTACAGGGGTTCAGTTTTATTAGAGAGAACAATATGTGCAGTTTAAATGTCCAGTATCCCACCTTTCTTTGTGGGTGGATGGGGTCGGTCATCTTGGCACTTGTGACCAACAAGGAGGAAGATGTGGTCACTAAGTGAGGCCTTCCAGAAAGCTCTTCTGATGAGCACAGGAGCAGCTGGCTCAGCTCTTCAACCTCTTGCCATTTTACCTTTTCTCCTTGACCTAGCCTGCACCTGGCACGGCCATCTGCTGGCCCTGGATGCTTGGGCACAGGAGAGAAGCAGCCCGGGTCCTTGATGAGCCCCTTGAGTGGTGCCAACCCCGATTGCCCACCTCCCAGCTACTCGTTCCATGAGAAGAAAGCTCCTATTTGGTTAAGCCACTATCATTGGACCTCTGTTATTGGCAGCAGAATGCTATCTTCACACATAGAGGTTAGTGACATTAATACCTTGTTTACGGACTAACAGACAAAGGTTAGAAAGTATCTCTATTCATAAGTAGCAAATCAACATTCAGATCCAGCCCAAGGTGGAACAAGGCTGGTTAACTCCAAAACTAGATTGATAACCTGCAAAACTACTCCAAAATCACATTTTAAAATAAGTTAAAGAGCCAGGCATAGTGGCACATGCCTGTAATCACAGTACCTGGGAGGCTGAGACAAGAGGATCACAGGTTTGAGGCCAGCCTCAGCAACTTAGCAAGACCCTGTTTCTAAATAAAAAATTTAAAAAGGCCTGGGGGGTGTAGCTTGGAGGTAGAATACCCCTGGGTTGGACCCCCAGTACCACATAAAACAAAAAATAAAAGAAAGAAAACCATCTAGCAATTTTTTGACATCTCACACGGCCCTTTTGACACTCTACCTTTTATTGGCTGTCTGTAGGTCCCTCTCCCCCAGTACATGGTTTCAGAATCTGCTGGAAGGAGGAGATTCTATCTTAATCATGCTGGTGGGGTTCCCTTCTTCCCCTCTGCCCAGTTCCTGGCTCAGGCTAAGTAGTACCCCAAAATGATAGACGAGTCAAGAAAAAAATCACTCAGGATAAAAAAGGTCCCTGGGAAGGCTACCTGTTGTGTATGGTGTGTATAACTGTACTCGAGAACGTGTGTCACACCGCGCACATGCATGTGAGTGTGTGTCTACTGGTCTGAAAGAGAGGGCAGCGGAGGAATATTTTTTCCTCATTGTCAAATCCCATCCTCCTATCCGGTTTCTATGTACCCACAGTGACAGCACTGACGATTACATTAGTGATAACTAAACTTTTGTGCAGGACCTGAAAATTTAATTTCCTTGTGGGAAGCTGCAGAGAACTAAGCTTATTTGGGGCCAAGAATTCATGAACTTTCCCAGCAAAGGAAGAGAGAAAACCAGATACAGCCATTGACGTCTGGATTTTCTTGAAAAATAAAAGGCAGCCGCTTGGTTTTGAACACTCTGTTAGAAAAAGCTCCACGGCCTTTTCCTCCACCCCTCCCCCACCTTGGAGTGTGTGGGCAGACGTGAGCAGCCCCCGAGTAATAGCTGAATTTATTCTCATGCATCCATGATTCATACTTTTTCTCCTTTGCTTAGAGTATAATTCTCTCCATTTTTCTTCTTCTCAAGTTGCTTGGGTGGTTGAGACCTGAAGATATCTACTGAATGTTCGCCATGTGCCAGGCGCTGTTTTGGAAGTATTTGCACTGCCTTGACCCCTCTGATCTTCTCATTTTGAAGATCAGGAAACTGAGGCACAGAGAGGGTAAGTGACTTGTCTAAGGTCACACAGCTAAGAAGTAGCAGAGCTGGAATTCAAATCCAAGCAGTGGAACCGCAAGACCTCAATCACATCATTAATGATAAGTGTTCCCACTAGCCTAAGTTTGGATTCCTCCAAGGTGGTATCTGAATATATCTCTTCTTCGAATGCAAGCAACAAACACTATCTCTGCTTAATTTAAGAAAGAAAATAAAAAGAGGGAAGAAAAGGGACGATACAGTCCATCTGTGACTATGAGAGGCAAATTCCTAGGAAGAGTTTGTTTACAGTAATAATGGATAGAAGATAATTCTTGGATATCTTCAACTCACCATCCCCAGTTGCTTGTGAGGAAATGAGGGGAATGCTGCTAGACCACAGTGCTGTGGACACAGGGCAGAGAAAAAAAAGGACGTACATGCTAACGTGCCCCCGCGCAAGCAGGTCTTGCTGAATTTAATGAATTTGAGGTTGAATCCTGCCATGAACTTGGCACCATGGTATAAACAATTGGGTACCCTGCCCTTGGGATTCACCCATCACTGCTGTGATCATTCACCAAATACTCCCTGTTGTGTCCAAGCAGGGTACTGGGAGATCCCACTGACCCCAAACACCTTCAAAGAATGGCCACATGGGGACACCAGACACATACATCCACGCATGCCCCACACTCTGGTGCACGCTACCACCAGCCCGGCACAGCAGTAGACACTGGGAACAGAGCGGTGGACCGTACCGCCACAGGTGTACACGCTGCATGCTTCCTGTAGTCAGAAAGATGCACACTGTGCGTCCCCTCCCCCTGGAAGCAATGAATTCGAATGTGTGTTATGATGGGGAAGGGCACTGATCTAGGAAGACATGTAGTGGAGAGACGGAGTTGGGATGCGCTGGATATTTTCCATTTGTGGCTCTCAGATCCACTTCCCACCTGTTTCCATTCTTCTCTGTGCCCCTGGGAGGATAGCATTTAGGGATCTGAAACAGGATCTCTTATGCTTGGGATTCTAGTTAGATTCAGCCCATCAAGGCACTGCAGGGGAATGGAGAAGAGGAAAGCAATTATGCTGTGGTATTTATTTGCCCAGCTCCCTCCGTAACGGAAGGCTGCTTCCCTCTACTGAAGGCCACAGGTCACCAGGTGTCCTCCCCTACAATCCCTACAGTTACCATCACTTGCTCTTGCTCCTAATCACTGCTCCCTCCTCTGCCCGTCCAAGCGCAGCAGCTCTTGCCATCTCCACGGTGCACCGCCTTGCCTTGTGGGATCCGCTGAACTCTGCTCACACCTTGGGAAAGCCCCTTCATTTCCCTTGTTTGAGTGAACCATGTTTCCTACTGGGAGTCAAGTAAGGCTTACCAAAGAAGGGACATTTGAACTGACACCCATGGTTTTAAGCAGCCATACCAGACAAGCATGCATTGAGTGACCTGCAGAGCAGTGAGTTCCACGAGGAGCCAACAGGTTCATCCTGCAAAAGAACTTTTATCCTTAGCTTTATTAATTTAGAATGTTAAATGGCATGCTTAAAATTGGAGGGTTTGCTGGAGACTGTGATTAACCCCTCTTCATGAGCAGTGTGGGGTGCCTGCCCAACCTACCTGCCACCTCAAGATTTGTTTGTATGTGTGTGTCCTGGCCCCTGACAAGAGCTGATTGGACCCACAGGTAGGCAGACACCTGGCATGCACTGCCCCAGGGTTTCTTTCTCTTTGGGAATTTTGATTCAAGGATAGTGGTTCTTCCCTACTAGAAACTTCTAAGGGAAAGTAGAAGCCATTACTTCTTTTGCAACAAGAACAAGGAGTGGTCTAGCTGGGTCATATGGTGGTTCCATTCCTAGTCTTTTGAGGAATCTCCTTACTAATCTCCATAGTGGGTATAGTAATTTGCAATCCGACCAACAGTGTATAAAGTTCCTGTTTCCCCACATCCTCACCAGCATTTATTATTGTTTGTATTCTTGATGATTGCCATTCTAACTGTAGTTAGTTGAAATCTCCATGTAGTTTTGATTTGCATTTGACTGGTAATGATGTTCAATTATTTTTTTCAAATATTTATTGGCCATTTGAATTTCTTCTTTTGAGAAGTATCTATTTGGTTCAATTGCCTGTTTTTTGATTGGGATATTTGGGTTTTTGGTGTATTTCTTCTTTTGAGAAATGTCTATTCAGTTCAATTGCCAAAGAAAATCAGAACACTATAGTGACACATGCATATCTATGTTTATAACAGCACAATTCACAATAGCCAAATTATGGAACCAACCTAGTGTCCATTAACAGATGAATGGATAAAGAAAATGAGTTGTATATACACAATGGAATTTTACTCAGCCATAAAGAAGAACCAAATTATGTCATTTACAAGAAAATTGATGTAACTAGAGAATATTATGCTTAGTGAGATCAGCTAGTCTCAGAAAGTCAAGGGTCATATGTTCTCTCTCATATGTGGAAGCTAAAGAAAAAACAGAAACAAAAGGGACTTCCGTTAAATGAGGAGAGAGACCAGTGGAATAGCGGAAGGGGATCTGGAGAGGGAGGTGGAGAATTCATGATGGAAACGGTTCAAATGATGCTACGTCCATTAGGAAGGCCTCACTCCCAATCTCACTAGCATGTACGGGGGTGGGGGAGCGTGGGGTGGGATCTAGGGGGAGCACGCCAAGACCCGTGCGCATGTATGTCTGTATCGCTTTGAGCCTCACCAGGATGTGTAATCACAATGCACCAATAAAAGAATATGAGAAAACGTAGAGGCCAGAGTGCCAGGGCCACCCGCAGTCACAGCATACAGAGGTGCTGCAGCTCACTGAACATCTGTGGTTCTCACTTACCTGTGTGTTTTTTAAACAGTCCTCTGACAGATGGCAGCGGAAATATTTCTGTGAAGGGACAGCATTTCTAATTGGTCCAGAGGCACCATTCGGGTTCTGGGCAGGGCTGGGGAATCCATGTGTCAATCATCCACCAGCAGCGAAAGCCAGACACAGAGAGGGGAGTGGGGTGGACATGTAGACAGGCGGAGATGACACCGCGGTAGCCAGAGAAGCGACAAAGGGCCAGAGCCCCTTCCTCCAGACCTCTGATGGGGCTCCCCTTCTGGTCCAGCGTTTTCTACCCTGGGCTCCCCTCAACTGTGTTCTTACAACCGATTTCCCCTAATTCGCTTAGGCTAGCTCGAGCCAATCTCCATTAGCTATCTAGGGGCAGAGCATTTCCAAAGCATTAGCCACTGTGTTTCTTTATCGGGTGCCGGGCAGCCTGTGTCCATTCCCGTAAGGGAGAGATGACATGCAGGGAAGCAGTGAGGGGGAAAGGAAGTTAGTGATGTGCTTTGAGTTTCCAAAGCACTGGCGAACAAGCAGGATTTTTGTGCATAAGCAATATATTCAGGTGAATACACGTAGAGTAAGGATGAAGTTTCCTCATCCCAGGATAGAAGAGTATGCCTAGGCTGGGGGTCAGGCGGGGAGCGGACGGAGGTTGATCAGGGCATCAGGTGGAGGACTTGAGGCCAGCGTGGGAGAGCCTCCAGAGATGGCTCAGCCCCTGCTCGAGACAACAGCGCCCTTCAGCTTTGCCCAGGAGCATTGCAGAGAACCAGAGACACATCAGTCATCAGTGACTGCGCACCTTATGTTGCCTGAGCCAAGGCCTCTGGGGAAACACCTCCCATGGGAGCCAGAACCTCTGCTCTGACTGCAGGAGCGATGGCCTCGGGCCCCAGGACTCTGTGCAGTCCACTCCAAACACCCATGGACCTCCTGAGCGAGCACCATGCGTAGTATTGCCAGAGTAGCATGACCAAGTGACGCGGCCACTTAGAGAATTTGTAATTGAGCAAGAAATTAGACAGGACAAAAATAACATTGATCCTTGCAGGCAAGCCGGGAAAGTGTGGGGTCCATGGCAGTGCATTCGGGGAGACAGCCATCTGAACAGCTAATTGGCAAGAAACCCGATTAATTATACCAGTGTCCACTTAGAAAGTGGTCTTTATCCTCAGCTCTGTCCTCTGTCCCTGGCTTTGTCCTATTCAGGTGGCACTTGATCAAAGTTGAGGTCATATTCAGCCTCAGAAGAAAAGAGAGTCATGGTCAACGCGATGTCAGCCATGGGCTGGCATGTGGCATGGGGCACAGGGCGTGGGACCCTGGCGTCAGCTTGCTCAGTGCGCTACCCCTATCCCTGCCCCACCTCCTTCCTCCTAAGATGCACCACCCGGAAGTCAGTCTATCCTTACTTTTTATGTTGCAAGTACCAGTAAGCCACTCAAACTAGCCTAAGGAAGAAGGGAGGTGTGTAGAAGGGATGCGGAGTGTCTCCAAGAACCAGCTCATCTGGTCTCCTTCCTAGGCAGACTACAATGATAAAGAAAAGAGAACAAGCCAGCCAGTCCTGTAGACTGGGCTTTGAAGTCTCTAGCTGCTCTGGTGCTCGCCGGGCAGGAGTGCAGCCGCGTGCCAGCACACGTGGTAAAAACACTCAGGAGTCCACTGCCAGCTCGGGATGAGTCAACAGTGTGCGGTGACTGCCAAAGAGCCAGCGTCATCTCGCGCGACACTAATAAAAGAGGCACGGCGGCACGGCCTGCAGATCAGAGCCTCGCCCGTCAAGGGCAGTGAGCAGAAGAGAGACTGGGAGGACAAGAAATCGTGCCCCATGGGGACAGGGCAAGCGCCTGTACTGCTGGCTGGCCTCCTCTGGGGACTGTGAGAAGTTCCTGGTCATGGGATCCACAGTGCATAGACTGGGCTCAGACTCCTTCAACTGAAACCCCAGCTTAGCCACTCGCTGGCTTTCTCCTGTGCACCAGTAATAAAATATCTCAATTAATCCTTACCACAAGCCTCTGAAGGGTACCATCTCCCCCACCCCTTTGGTACTAGGGATTGAACCCAGGTTCATTCTACCTCCGAGATACACCCCCAGCCCTTTTGCCCTTTTTATTTTTCATTTTGAAACAGGGTCTTACTCAATTGCTGGTGCTGGCCTCAAATCTGTGATCCTCCCTATCATACAGACAAGACAATGGAGGCACAGGAAGGTTAGGCAGCTTGCCCAAGGTCACACAGCCAGCAAGTTGAAGAGCTGGGCTTTGAATGCAAGGAGAATATACCTTTTTGCTCTGGCCTTATCTAGCTGTATGACTGTCCATCTTGTCCTCTCTTCTTCATGTGCCTCAGTTTGCCCTAGTGCTACATTAAAAACCACCTTAAGACATAGAGGCTTAAAACGAAAATGTTTTGCTCATTAATCTGCAGTCCTGGAAAGCTGGGGACAGCTTGTCTCTGCTCTACTCTATGGCCTCAGGTGAGCTGGCTCAGGGGCTGGGCTGGGGGTGTGGCTCAGTGGCGGAGCATGCGCCCAGCACACACAGGCAGGCCCTGGAGCCGACTCCCCAGCACAGGACACACAGACAGAGGTGGGCTGGGAGCCTCACTCCCTCTATTGGGTGCCTGGGAAGGGAAGAGTCAAAGGGCTGGGGGCTGGAACGGCCGAGGCTCCTTGGACCTCAATCTCTGTGTGGTGTCCTCTGCACAGTGGCCACGGGGAACCGGACTTCTCGCATGTCAGCGCCTGGCTCCCAAGACAGAGCACTGAGAGCCAGGCAGGCGTTTTAACCCCCAGCCTCAGAAGTCACGTCACGTCACGTCCATCGCACTCCCCTGGCTAAGGCGGTCCAGAAGAGGGGACCGAGACGAGGCTCAGGGCCGAGTGTCACTGTGCACGGGAAGCAGGGCTGTGGGACGGGAGCGCTGCCGGTGTGCCATCTTCAGGGAAAACCATTTATGACAAGCACTTCCTATGCCCCAGGCATGACGCAAGGGGCTCCGCAGTCCTACACATCATCACTAGTAAAGTCACCCCAGATTCTGTTCTAGTAGGCACTATTATCTCATTTTAAAGAGCAAAGTGGGATACAGGGAGTTAAGCACCGTCCCTGGTCATGTCGGCAGTGAGGGAGGGCCTGGGAATGAACCCCAGGTGTATTTGACCAAGAGGCCACCTCCCTGAGCCACCACTCGGTGACGGGCACAGAGGCAGCCACAGGGCGTGGTGACGAACGGTGGGACCCTTAACACCAGCCGGCTGGGGCCACACCTTGGCCCCTCTGAGTCCTGGACTAGCTCCCTCTCTTCTCCATGTCCTGGCGTCCCTTTCAGGACAACGGGGACAAGCACAGCGCCCGCCTGGGAGGATGAATGAAGGCAGGGCGGGTGAGGTGCTCCGCACCTCTGGAAGCTGGCGAGGGTTCTATAAATGTCAGCTGTTGTTCTCATAGAAGTGGCCCAAGAAAGACAAATCGCCGCGATTACCAAACCTACGTGTCTCACACCCTAGAGCCCAGTAAAGGCTTTGACCATTGATGTCATTACTGGTGCCCAGGTGGTCAGGATGCCGCAGCTCGCTAGCTGAGATCCTCCCACCACACCCCAGATAAACAAGGCAGGTGGAGAGCTGCCTGCAAGAGGCCCAACTGTCCTTCCCTGCAGGGCCACCCAGGGGGACTCCGTGGGGAGGGCGCCAGTGACTCACCAAGGTTCAAAAGCAAATGAAACACCCTCAGGTCTCGGAAAGGGAAGGGCACCAAGGAGGCCCGAGTTCTCTCTCACCCCTGGCCCCCAGGGACCCCTGGGACAGGGAAACAGGCTGGAAAATACACCGGGATCCCGTATGAGCAGGGCGTTAGTCACTCCGCACACACCCCCAGTGTCAGTAAGACTCGTTAGCTGGGTGTGGTGGTGCACACCTGTAATCCCAGTACTTGTGAGGTTAAGACAGGAGGATTGCAGGTTCAAGGCCAACCTCAGCAACTTAGTGAGACTCTGAGCAATTTAGCAAGACCGTGTTCCAAATAAAAAATAGCTCAGAGGTAGAATGCCCCTGAGTTCAATCCTTAGTACCACACGCCAAAAAAATTTTTGATTAAATTAATAAATAAAAATTAAAAGGCTTGTGGTATAGCTTGGAATACCCTGGGTATGAATGTCCCTGGGTTCAATCTCCATTAAAAAAAAAAGGTTGTTGGCACTCTGAACATTCAGACTCTTAGCTAGCCCCCTCCTCACTCATCCCACAGCTACCAGAGCCACTGAGTCCCCAGTCCACATCTCCAGCCCAGACTGGAGACCAGTGTCCCCTCAGGTGTCCTGCAGGTCCCTCACATTCACCCCACCTCAGACTCATCGCCATCCCCCACCCAGACCACAGCTCTCAGTGAGGGCTTCCATGCTGCACCCAAGGGCCCACACCAGGAGTCCAGCTCACCTGGACACTCCTCTGCCCTGCCCCACTGGGCACCCATTGCAGGTCCTGCTGTTTCTACTTCCGACCTCTCCCTCTGCCCATGGTCTCTCAGCGAGCATCCCAGCAGCCGCCGAGCCAACTCTGCCCTCGCCAGCCCTTCCCCGACTGCAGCTGCAAGAACTCTGTGAAAGGCCAACGCGAGCACCATGCCGCTGTGCAGGACCCTCCCCTGGCCTTCCGGCCTAGGCCCATGCTCCTCAGCACAGCCCCAGGGCCTTGACCTAGCCACTGCCCACGAGGCACAAGCTACCATGTCCCCTCAAAACATGTATGTTGACGCCTCAACCTCTAGCACCTTAGAATGTGACTATATTTGGAGACAGGGTCTTTAGAGAGGGGATTAAATTCAAATAAGGTCATTAGGGTGGGCTTTCAGCCAATATGACTGGTGTCCTTATATAAGAAGAGGAAATTAGGACACAGTCTCACACAGAGGGAACCCCCAGGAAGGCAAAGAAGAGAAGATGGCCATCTACAAACCAAGCAGAGAGGCCTCAGAAGAAACAAACCCTGCCGACACCTTCATTCTGGACTCCAGAACTGTGAGAAAATTAACTTTTGTTTCACAGCTGAACACACTGGTACACAATCGCCACTGGCAGCCATGGGTGTGATGCTCCAGCTATGCACTCCCTTCCTCTGAGCTCCAGGCTCGTCCTGGTCTCCCAAGGGATCTAATGTTCTTCCAACAACCCTTCATTCAGCCAGCAGCTTCCCCCTAACCTTCCTCTTTTATCATTTCCCTGAAAAACCCCCACCTGCCCCTCTCACACAGCCCTGTGCTATTACTATCTATTGACTCAGCTGCTTTTCCAGATGAGGACAGGGACTGAGTCTATCCTGTTCATATCTGTGCCTAAAACAGTGCCCACTGCCTAAATATGCCCTTTGGGATGACTGACCACAAATGGGTGGAAAGTCACAAATAATTTAAAATTTATTATATTTAATTTGGGGGGGCAGTACCAGGGATTGAACCCAGGGGCATTCTATCTCCAAGCTACACCCCGAGCCCTATTTTTTATTCTTTATTTTAAAACAGGATCTTACTAAGTTGCAGAGGGCATCACTAAGTAGCTGAGGCTGACCGTGAACCTGCAATCTTCCTGTCTCAGCCTCCCAAGTACTGGGATGACAAGTGTGCGCCACCACGCCCAGCTTATATTTAATATTTTTAAAGTTCATAGATATTTTAGTAGAGAGGGGGCCTCAGTTCCCAAATCAAAACCCTTCTCTCATAAATCTGTGTTCCTTGGCCACCAGGTAGACTCTGAAAGCATGGGGCATCTCCAGCCATAAACAGGAGGCAGCTGACTCAGATGTAGTGCGGGCAGGTGGCATGGGACACCATGGTGGGTAACGGCCACACTTGGGTCAATGTTCTTATGTCAGAGAAACTGAGCCCCAGGATTCCTGGCCATTTCAGAAGAGTCAGGACGACACCCTACTACCTCAACAGCAGACCGGTCTTGACTGCTAAAACCACTTTGTGGAAGAGCCACGCCCACCCCACCTGACCAGGATGAGCGCAGGTCCGGGGCAGAACGCCACCCACCCCGCCTGCCGAGGGCACTGGCCTTCAGAGCAGCTGAGAGAAACCTCCTCTTGAGTCTCTTCTAGGCTCTGAGCCCACGCACCTCATCCCACAGGATGGGAGCCTGCCTCCATTTACCCGTCAGGAGGGAATCAAGGTTCTTAGAATAAAGAACTCGGTTGTAGTGGACCTGGAGTACTGGCCCATGTGCAGATGAACTCCACCCCGCGGCCGCCTTTCCTGTTTTACTTTGTCCGTGTCACTCGCCAGCATAGTCTAACTTAGGCATTTGCTCATTGGCTGTTTCCCCTGCCCTGCCCCACCCCACATCACAGGACAACCAGGGGCTCTGTGGGGAGAGATTTTGTCTGTTTTATTCCCTGCTGTTTCTCTGGTCTTCACTGCAGAGGCTGACACACCATGCGTGTGCAGCGTGTATGTTAACTGAATCAATGAATGAACAAACGCGCGTACTCCCTCCTTCCCTCCTCCACAAAGACAGGCAGGCGACGCTCCGCTCCCATCATTTCCTGGTGATCCACGGAGGGGATCCCCTCTGACGCCCCTTACTTCTTACCTTTCACTGAGGGGACTTCCAGCCCACGTGCGTGCTAACGTCAGAGTCTGGTCCATCTATGATGTTGTCCTGAGCCCTACAGATGTCCTTCCAGAGCCAACCCAGTTTCTGGTCACAGATGTAGAACCAGTCATGACTCCGTTGGTCCTAAAACCCACATAAACAGACCCACCAGGGGCCTGGGGTTCTTCCCCCTATAGGTGAAAGTTCTCTGGTGACACAGCTCGAGGCCAGGACCTTGCTATGGGGGTGCTGGGGACACTCAGGGTCCATCGGCAACGGTGCCTTGGGACAGGCTACAATGAAGAGGCTGTGTCCTGGAGGGTCCGGGTCCCCAGCCCTGGCAAGCCACTTCTGCTTCCTGAGCTTCACCTGTGACCAGCGACCTCACAGGGCTGACACAAGGAGCAAGATGAAAACTACAAGAGAGAGAACAGGACGGTGGTGAGCGGTGCAGGCTGGGATTGAAACCTCCATCCTCAGCCCCCGACATTTCCTGAACCCACCTCAGGCCTCATTACTACGTCTAAGGGTCTGGGCCGTGGTTAGTGAGAGAGGTTATGAAATGTGGACGAATGCCAGAGAGTAACCTGATCCCAAGGCAGGAGGGAGAAGAAAGCAGGTGTGGCGCCAAGATACAGTCTCCTGTTGAAGTCTTCGGATTTGAAAACTGCCCGGTGGCCCCTTCTTCTCCCCACCCAGCCACGTTTCCAGGTGGGGACACAGTGGTATGCTGAGCCTCCAGCAAGCCTGGGCTGCCGGCTGGGCCTGGGATCCTCCCAGGTGCCGCGGGCACTAGCTGGTGATGAGAGGAGGTCTGTAGGTATGTGACCTCCCCCGCATAGGCTCTGGAGTCACACCCATGGCAGTTCCTGTCCTAGCCCTGCCACTTAGCTGTGTGGCCTTGGCCAAGATAGGTAGCCTCTCTGTGCTTCAGTTTCCTCCTCTGCAAAATGCAAATCTTAACTAGTTCCTCCCTACTGGAGTGGCACATTACTGAATCCATCCATGTCTCCCAAACAAACCCCAGATTTCTCGCCATCTTACCTTCACTCTTGATAGTTCTTCTTACATACTCTTCTTCCTTCCTCGTCCTCTGCCCTTTGGAACCCGGGCGAGTCCTCAGATCCCTGCTCAAAGGACACTCTTCCGGGTATTTCCAAGTTTCCCTAGCACGTGTGGCCTCCCCAACACACACCCATTTTATGGAAATCACTCTGGTATGGAGGGATTGCTGTGCGCAGCTGATTCCCGGCTTTCTTCTCACTGGTAAGCGCCATAGTCAGGCCTGGGATGGACTCCAGCCGCGCCGCTTAATAGCTGTGTGGTCTCAGCCAAGTTGCTTCCATTCTCTGACCTTCATTTTCCCCATCTGTAGAAGGACGTAGCAAAGCGCCCGCCTCCCAGGGTTTGTGGTGAGAATGAAAGGCGATAACACCTGTGGAACCTTCTGCACCTGCTTAGCACAAGTGTGTGTGATCCCCATCGTAAGGGGTCATTAGCCCTACATAGGTGTTGAGTCAAAAAAGACGATCCTTTGATATTTATGCCTTCGGGGCCGTCTCTGGCTCGAGTAGCTTCTAAAATGCAAACCTTGGGGTTGGGGACGGCCCCAAGAAAGGGATGGTGGTGAATGCTCACTAAACACTTGGCTGTGCTCTTGACAACAGAACTTTGATACCTAATGGAGAAATCGAGAAGAGAAGGGGAGGGGAGAACAGGAAGACAGCTAGCACTGGACCGGGACCTACCTCCATGTTCCCTCTAAAACCCCATTACTAGCCTGCCCTGGCACTCTCTGTCTCTTTTCCAATGGATAACTCTGCGCCTCAGAGACGTTAAGCGATTTACCCAAGGTCACACAGCCAGCTGGGACACAGTCCAGATTCAGACCCAGGTCAGTCTGACTCAGGGCTTGTGGTGCAAGGAAGCGGGAGGCAGAGAAGGGGGGTTAGCATTCACTCACTGAGAGAACACACCCCTGTGATAGGCAGAAAAAGCAATCTGTGGCAGCGTATGGTTTTATTTATGGAAAATTAATTCAGCATACGACTTCATCATAATACCATTTCTCGAAACATTAACTCCCATCAATGCTGTAAAAGTCTGGGAAGCTACAAAATGTTCTTTTTTAAAAACCTCCTATTATCTATAAACACCCACTTTGCAAGTGGACCAAAAAATGTTCCTCCTCTCCCCTTGACCTGTTAGTTTTATATCTAGTAAGGTCCAGGGTGGCCCCACAGGTCACGGTGGCTTGAGAAAGGTTCCCATCAGCCTGCAAGCCCAGGGGGAAAAGAAGGCTCGCTCTAATTGCTCTGTGAATTAGACCCTGCCTTTTTGGTTTAAATACACAGCCACAAACGTATTGTTTTCTCCAGCCCTAGAAATAGCGGTGAACTGGCTTGCCTTCTCTTGTGCGACATCGCCCTCTAGTGGCCACATCTTTACCTGCACAATAGAGAGTAATCAAAGGAAATGGACCCGGGGACCCCGGGACCCTTCACCCCTGGCTGGCTCCCCCCAGCCAGCCAGCCATATTTCTGGCCGCTCATCATTGCTGTGAGACCTGATGTGTGCCAAGAAACACGGATTCAAGGATACCTCCAGTGCTATTCCTTTACCAAGGGGCTGGCCATACCAGCTCACCCATCTTCAAATATGCTCTAGTACATGCATTCTCTCATTGTTACCTTTTTTCTTTGTTTGTTTTAACAACCAGCCCCTGGGACATGTTTGGGTTTTTGTCACAAAGGAAAGACAGAGTTGCTGATGGGTAAGCCCAGACCTGAAGCTCCAGAAACCTCCCATTTTAATCCATTTCCATACCTTGCTATCTTGGGCAACCCATTCAATCTCTCTCATTCTCTATTTCCCTGTCTGTAAAATGGGCACGGTAAGCTGGGCGTAGTGGCACATGCTTGTAATCCCAGTACTTGGGAGGCTGAGACAGGAGGATCACAGGTTCGAAGCCAGCCTCGGCAACTTAGCGAGGCCCTCTGCAACTTAGTGAGACCCTGTTTCCAAATAAGAAATAAAATCGGGTTGGGGGTATAACTTGAAGGTAGAATGCCTCTGGGTTCCATTCCCAGCACCAAAAAAGAAAAAAAATGGGCACGGCACAGGGTTCACCAAGATGACTGAAGTTCTCAAACTCTGGGTAAGCAATATTCCCTGGGGGGCTTCTAAACGGAGCCTGACACCCCCAACCCCAACACACACTCCTTCCCAAAGTTCTTGATCCAGAAAATCTGGAAACGGCCCCGTGAATCCGAGCAGTTAGCAAGCACCGCACATGATCCCCACGCACAGGAGCACTGAGAGCAAGCCTAGGTAAGTGGCCCTCTGGTCTTCAAGTCAGGTGCACATTGGCCTGGTGCCCACTCACCTGACCCCACTGGATTCTGATGTCCAGGGCGGAGCCTGGCATTGGGATTTTGAAGAACTCCTGGGGAGATCCTCAGAATGCAGCCAGTGTTGAGGAAGACTGCCTTAGCCCCGTCCCCAGGCCACAGTCAGAGCTTCATAAATGTCCACGAAGTCCTCCAGTGCATCCACGCCACGACTTGAACACTATGCCTCTGTTCAAAACAGCAGCCGATCGTGGGCCTCTGTCAGGGGCCAGGCACTGGAGACAGAGTGCTCATCACACCAAAACAAGAGGACCCTGCCCTCAGAGAGACTGCGATGACGCAGCGGGCCAGTGGGCCATTTTGCACTGGGCCCCCAAATTAGGTAGCAGGCCCAGGGGGCAGGATCCGCTGACTGCGGAGGGCCTCGCTACGCATGTCTTCCTCTTTAAAATGGAAAGTCGAAACACCCTCCTCCATCTGTCTTGGAAAAGAAGAGGTTTAGAGACGCCATTGCAACTTCCAGAAAACAACTGTCTGATGGTAAGACTTCAGTCAGGAAGCCCCAGGGGAGGCGAGAGGTATTTGAGGCAGTGGGACCTGCCCTTGTTTACCGTGTCCCTTGGGTCTGTCTGTTCCCCTCTAAGTATGGCTGCCTGAGCAGGAGATGGACAACCCTAGCCCACAGCCGGCTGCTCTACACCCCACCCCCACCCCAGCTCCCTCCCCCTGCTGTCCAGCAGCCGGAGGCCTCCTTTCTCTCCACAGACTCAGCCAGCCAGATGTTTCCAGCTGTGTAGGCAAATGGGAAGACTTACTCTTAATCAGGGTTTGCGCTTTGCACCTGCTCCTCTTGGCTGGGGCTAAGCCTGCTAAGGAGGCAAGAGATGCCGAGGGTGGGGGGAACCCTTTGCCAGCAGAGCTGCTCCTCCGCCCACCCCCAGCTGCTCACCGGCACCTACAAACGAGGCCAGGAAATCCCATGGGAATCTGGTCAAGCCACGCCGAGTGTGGGAGGACGGAGGATGGCGGTCCATCGCTCTCTCCTTCACCCTGCCTTATCTTCATTCATAGGCGACGGTACTGTGTGTGTGTGCTTCTGTGTTAAAGGCCAAGGGTGGGTTAGGTGAGCTCGCAAGACCCTTCACCATTGACTGAAGTGGCCTCCTCTGCCCCCCACCTGCAAGGGGGGAGACCACGCCTGGAGCCCCCAAATGGAGCATCGAATGGAATCACAGAAGAGCAGCCCAGGGCAGGGTCACCCATGTCCTGTTTGGTCTGCTGAGGTTTTTCTTGCTGTTTGGCTGGTTGGTTGGGGGTTTTCTACAAGTGACTCTGCGTTGAAAGCCCAGCTCCTCTGGAACAGCTGGAGGGCACGGATGGGAGCCACACCCTGGTGCGGAGGGGCTGCTGCTCTGTAGCCAAACTGGGCTCTCTAGGGCCCTGTCCGCTCTGAGCGGCGCGGTCCTTCACGTTTCCTGCCCAGCCCTGATGGCTGGGGATTGCCTGCCCGCCCCAGTCTACCCTGCTGGCTCTGCTTCTTCTCCAGGGCCTGGGGCTTCTGTGACCACTCCCAGTGGCTGAGCTACGTTATGCTGGGCAGCAGAATTGCTTGCTGGGAAAACCCAGCTACAGCTGCTGCCCACTCCACCCAAGGCTGCCAGGCAGGGTGCAGCCTCTGAGATCTCTCTGCGGAGCCACAGCCCCCTGGTTTCTGTGCAGCCTGGAACACATAACCCCCCCGCCTTGATGGTCTCCGGTCCTCTGCTCCCCACACCTCCCTCCTCCTGAAGTATTTCTCAGCCAATCTCATTCCTTTTCATTTTTCTCTGTGGCCTCCGTCTTCCAGCCCGCAAATCTACTCAACTCTCTCTGGCATGCAGCCTGTTCCTTATTATTAATAAGACTGAAAATAATGGATAATGAATAAGACCTTGCTTTCAAAGGGCTCTCCTGCCACCAACCCAGAGCCGCGCGAGAGCCTATGAGGTAAATAGCGACACACAGAGTTGAAGGGGCCTGTCTACCATCCGCAGCTGGTTAGTGACCGAGCCAAGTCGGGGACCTATTTTAAGTGCCATTATTTATGGCTTATCAGAAAATCATTTTGGAAAATAAGCAAGTGGGAAAGACAGTCCAGATTTTAAAGTTCGACTTTATTACATTTCCAGGGCAAGATTGATTCCCACTCCTTAGGATTGTAATTAAAGTAAATGGGATAAGATTCAGCATTATATTTGACTTTCCAACAACCTTTCAGATACACCTACAATGCTCTACCAATGGAAAGCCATTTCTTCATTCGTTCACCACATTAAACACCTGCTCATTCATTTAATCAACAATCTCATCTTGTGGTCCTACTGTGTGCCGGGCCCTGGGCTCAACATGAGTCAAGAGCTGGTGAGTAGAATCGTTCTTCCCGGTCCCTTGCGCACAGTTCTTAGAGTCTAGTGGTAGAAGCGGGGGTTGAATTGAGATTCACACCAAGAATGTACAATCAGAAATACGCCGAGTTCCATGCAGGAGAGGCCCAGGGGCTCCGGCGGGTGCTAAGAAAGGAATTGACCGGTCTAAGAGCTCAGAAGGGCTTCCCAGGGGAGTGGCCGTCGCCCCAGGAGAGGGAGGATGAGAAGAAAGTACCACCGGGACGAGGACAGGGAAGGGAGTGTGCATGAGAGGGAACAGAATATGCGGTCCTCGTAGTTCATGGAGCAAGCAGAGGACTTCCAGCGAACGGTGAGAAGCTGGGGAGTTTGGTGTGAGATGAGGTAGGACAGATGCCTGGAGGCCTGGGCACGGACCTCGGTCTCACCCCAAGGAGCAGTAAAAAGAGCTCAGAGCAGGGAGCGACCTGCTCTGAGTAGATCCAGTTAGGTGCTGGGCATTTTGTGTGTCATGGGGAGAAGAATGTCTCAACCCTCTAAGAACTTTCCATCAGATTCCCTGGCCTTAATGAACCCCTGCTTAAAATCAGGACATTGATTTTTCTCAGAAATATAAGTACCCCTTTGAGCTGACAATAACAAAAATGAAGAAATATTTTAAAATAAAAACAGTAAGTACCCATTGGGCTTTTGCTGGTTTATTGACATTGCCTCATTGAACCCCTGACCATTTTACAGATGAGGAAAGTGAAGTCCAGAGAGGGTTAGCAACTTGTCCCAGGTCACACAGCTACTGGCAGACCCAAGGTTCAAACCTAGGACTGTCTGGAGTTTGGCTCTGTCACCTCTGGGCTCCGCCATCTTGGGAATCCATACCCAGAAATCCCAGGGCAGCCAACACAACTGGTCTAAAGCACCTGTGACCACCAGACTGTCAAAGTCCACAAGGTGCTCCACTCTGCCGAAGCCAATGGCCAAATCCCTCCTTGTCTTATCTGACCGTCAGCGGCAGGGACCAGCGACCCTGCCCCCTCGTGGAACGCGTCCTTCCTGAATCCCGACCTGCTCGTCTCTCTGTCCACTGCCGTCGTCCCCCCAGACTCCCCTGCCAGCTACCTCTCTCAACTTGACCTTGAATTGCTGGACTCCGCAGGGCTCTGCCCTGGGTCATTTTCCCATTTACAATCTTTTATTTGATGACCTCATCCACCCAGAGATTTAAATTATACCCACAAACTGAAGACAACCAAGTCGGACTCCTCTGCCCGCCTCTCCTGAGGGCGTCTCCACGTGTTTGTCTAATTGACCCTCCAAGTTAGCTCTGGATGTGGATGCCCACCCCCATCCTCGTCCCCTCGCTGCCATCTTAGCGGCTGACCCCTCCTTGTACTGTGTTGGTCGCTCAGGCCAGACATACAGGTCTTCTCCTTGATTGCCTTCTTTCCCACGTGCCTCCCAACCAATCCATTGGCAAGTCCGGCTGCTTCGCCTTCAAAATATATCCTGAGCAGGGCATGGAGGTGCACGCTTGTAATCCCAGTACTTGGGAGGCTGAGACCGGAGGATCTGGGTTCACGGCCAGCCTCAGCTACTTAGTGAGGCCCTCTGCAACTTAGTGAGAGCCTGTTTCAAAATAAAGAATAAAAAATAGGGCTGGGGATATAGCTCAGAGGTAGAATGTCCCTGGGTTCAATCCCTAGTACCACAAAAAAAAAAAATATATATATATATATATACTCACACATATACATATCTCCTGAGTCCAACCTCTTCCTACTATCTTTGCAAAACCACTGCAGTTCAATCAACCATTTATTCTCACCTGGATTCTTTGTTGTTGTTGTTGTTGTTGTTGTTATTGTTGGTACTGGAGTTGAACTCAGGGTCATTCTACCTCCAAGTCACACCCCCACACCCTTTTTTTGAAACAGGGTCTCACTAAGTTGCTGAATCTCACTAAGTTTCTGAGGCTGGCCTCGAACCTCCAATCTTCCTGTCTCAGCCTCCCACGTATTGGGATTACAGGCACACATCACCATGCCTGGCTCACTTGGACTCTTCCAGTTACCTCCCAACCACACCATCACCCTGGCCCCCTGCACTTTGCCCACCACACAGGAGTCAGAGATGCAGGTGGTCCATGCACAGAAGACTCTGAGCTGGGTTCAAATCTCCCCTCGGCCATGGAGCGAGACACTCGGCCTCTCAGTTCCCCTTCACTCCACCAGGACTGAGAGAACCTAGGTCGCAACATTGTTTGGACACTGGGTGAGATGGCGTCCAGCACGTGCTAGCATTTGGATATAGCTGGACTCACTCCCCCAAGGCTTCGTGTGTTGGGATCTTAGTGTGGCAAGGTTGGGGATGCTGGAAACACGTCGGTGTGGGTGCCTAGAGGGAAGTAATTAGGTTCTTGACGGTGCTGCCTTCAGAAGGAACCCATGTAGTTCTGGTGAGACCCTGGTTGTTTTTCCGAGATGGCTGGTATAAAACAGCCTCCCACACTCTGGCTTCCTGTCTCACCATGTGACCACTCCCTGTCTCATGCGTCAGGGTGACGCCATGCATATGAGGCTCTCTCCAGAGCCAAACTGATGTTGGCACTATGCCCTGCACCTCCAGAACTATGAGTTAAATAAACTTTTTTTCTTTATAAGGTATCCGACCTCTGGTATTTCATGATAGTAACAGAAAACAAGCTAATACAGCACCATTCCTGGTTCATAATGAGTACTTGATAAACATGAGTTGTTGTTACATGCTGCCCGGAGTCCCTCAAGGCCGGCCTTGTGAGATGAGCATCAGTTGATGGTGGTGCTGGTCAGAAAATGAAGCGATGCCTAACTCATTACACGCCGGCTTCTCGGTCCTTCCCTAGCCCGGGGTGACTGCTGAGTATCACTTCCAGCTCTCCCACTTGAGAGCACTGTTACTAATTAAGATGTGCAAAGATGCGGGCCTGGCAGCAGAGTTTTGAAATGCAAAGTGAGACAGGGATTAGACAGCAGGTTCCTCTGCTCAAGAAGAAACCACTCTCCCCTCTACTCAGACAGGAGCCCTGACACTCACAGGCTCCAACACAGGCAAGGTTGTGCCATCTCATCTCTGAAGGAACTAAAGTCCTGTTGACCAAGAAAGGAGGTGGGTGTGGCGGGGGGCAGAGTCCTTGCTCATGGTGTCTGTGTCCTACTGCAGAATTTCCAAACTATGAAAACAAAACTCTCATCCTCTGAAGACACTAACCGGAACATCACAGCTGGAGGACGCTCGCCCTCTGGGGGGATCTGCAGCCGGGCCCCTGTATGCTCTCATCTTTCTCGTCCCATCCTGTGGGGCAGGGCTCAGGCCACAGAGTCAGACAGACTGTGCTTGGAGGCACAGCCCTGCCTCTGGAGGGCTAGATGACCTGGGGCAACTATGAGCCCATTTTTAAACCTCAATTGTTTTCATTTATAAAAATGGGAAATATTACTAGTACCTATTTCAAAGGAGCTGTGATCATTATTAAAATAATAAGCATAATATCTAACATGGGAAAGACAATATAGGATAACGATTAAGGGTATGGGCTCTGGATGTGGCTGGATGCGTAGATAGTAAATGTGTAGACACATGGGCGATTCATGACCCAATGCTCGGTGATACTGGACACGTTAGACAGGTTGCCCAGAACCCTGGAGAGCTAGGGCCGCCGCTCCGGAACCTCAGAACAAAGGGGCCTGGAAGAGGAGCTGCCCAGGCCCTTCCCTATGCTCTGTGGTTGTAGTTAAGAGCACAATGCTCCTATCAGGCAGAGCTGGGTATGAATTTAGCTGTGTGGCTCCAGGGGGCATAACTTAAGCTGTCTGTGCTTTAATGCCCCCCATCTGTCAAGTGCAGTCGATAGTGGGACTGATGTCATTGGGTTGTTAAGAGTCGAATGAGTCATCCCATATCAAGTACCTAGAACGATGCCAGGCACAGAATTCACATGCAGTGATGGTCACCATGGCTGCAGATACTCTGACCATTTTCCTTCCAGTTCTATCACACATCCACCCTCTCAATTAGCTGACACTGGGCAGCATCCCTTCTCTCTGCACCCGAGTGACCGCCCAGAGACGAGGCAAGGTTAAAGGAGGTCCAGCCTGATTCCCAGGGACAGACAAGCAGGTGCAGGGTGGGGTAGGACTGCTCACCCACTCACTCACTCCTCTAACTATCACAATTATGTGTTCGAGGCTGTTGTGTGCCAGGCCCTGTTCTGGTTCTTGGGATCCACTGTGAACAGGACAGAGGTGGTCCCTGCCTTCAAAGAACTCACATGCCAGACCAGCAGCATCCAACAGAAACACCATATCAGATTTTAATTTTTTATGGTCATTTTTTTCAAGGTACAATGCACATTAATGATATATTTTATTCACCCTAATATATCTAAAATATAATCATTTCAGCATGCAATAAATATAAAAATGATTAATGAGATGCTTTGCATGTTTTTGTGCTGGGTCTTCTAAACCTAGTGTGTTTTATACACATAGAGTGCATCTCTATTCAGACTGGCCACACTCCAGTAGCCACATGTGGCTGGTGGCCACGGTTTTGAACAGTGCAGCTTTTGGGTGTGTGTGAGGAGGCATCAGCTAGATTAGAGAGACGATGGTGCCTTCATCTCTCCAACCCTAGAGTCCTGCACAGAGGAGGCATGTTATCAACCTTGGGCGAATAGAATGCCGAGTGACTGCAAAGACCACAGGCTCCAGAGCCAGCGCCTGCGTTTCAGGCCCACTGCCTGCATCCTTAAGAAAGTTGCTTAACTTTGCTGTGCCTCGTGCCCTTATTTGGAAAACGGGCATTACAAACGCTCCTCATCGCTGGGTTTTGTAGGGATGAAATGAACGCAGAGATGGCAGGCCCTCAGAACAGCGCTCCTACAACTTCCCAGCAACTATCAGCTCTCAGCGCCAGCATCCCCAGCTCATCCTCACTCTAGGTTTCATCCTGGTAGTCCATCTCCTGTGCCCTCGCTGAGACTCAGGCTTGCCCTTCCACCGAGGTTCCCCTCCTCCCGGTGGGCTGGGCTAACCCCACCCCTCCCTGGCATGACGGAGCGTTGTGTAGAACAAACCTGGCTTCAGACCCAGTTCTGCCACTCACTTAGGTGAACACGGAGCTCCTTGCTTTGTTTTGTTTTCATTCTGTTCCATAAAATGGGTATGATGAGCCGGGCGTGGTGGCGCACACTTGTAATCCCAGTACTTGGAAGGCTGAGACCAAAGGATCTGGGTTCACGGCCAGCCTCAGCTACTTAGTGAGGCCCTCCACAACATAGTGAGAGCCTGTTTCAAAATAAAGAACAAAAAATAGGGCTGGGGGTGTAGCTCGGAGGTAGAACGCCCCTGGGCTCAATCCCCAGTACCACAAAAAAATAAAATGGGTATGATGATACTATCTTAATCCATTTTCTGTCGCTGTAACAGAATACCTGGGACTGGGTAACTTATATAGTAAAGAGGTTTATTTAGCTCATGGTTCTGGAAGCTGGGCAGTCCAAGAGCCTGGGGCCGACACCTGGCGAGGGGCCTCCTGCTGCTTCATCTCATGGCAAAAAAGCAAAAAAGTGGCAGAACAGGAAAGTGCATGGGAAAGAGAAGCACGGAGCCCGGCCCTGCCTTATAACAACCCGCCGACTGATGACTGACCCACTTGGGTGAGGACAGCGTCCGTCCACTCATGACGATGGAGCCCACGGGACCTCGCCACGAGGCCCCACCACCTGTCGGCACCATTGCATCAGCAATTAAACTGCCACATGCGCTTTGGAGGGGAAAAACAGCCAAAGGGCAGGACCCATCGCCAGGTGTACACACCTCTTAGGGATGTTGAAACAGGGTACCACAAACGGGGTGGCTTGCAACACAAAATGTACTCTCCTGCTTCTGAAGGCTTGAAGTCCAAATCGAGGTGCCAGGGGGCCGGCTGTCTCTAGAGGCTCTGGGGGGAGCCTGTCCCCTGCCTTTCCTCAGCTTCTGGAGTTGCGAACAGCAATGGCATCCCTTGTCTTGTCAGTCTCCATCATCACCTGGTGTGTATCTGCGTTTTTGCACCGCTTCCTCCTCTCTGTGCACCTGTCTCTTCATCTCTTCTCTTCTTAAAAGGACAATTGTCATCTTGGATTAAGGGCCCCCCATTCCAGAGTGACCGTATCTTAATTTATGTTCTGATTACATCCACGAAGACCCTATTTCCAAACAGGATCCTATTCCAGGGCCGGAAGGTTAGGGCTTTCATCCACGTGTCTTTTGGAGGGACTCAGCTCAACTCACGATGAGTTGAAGATTAGACAAGCCGGCGAGTGTGACTGCGCCAGGCATTTCAGACCTCCACAGCACCAGGGCGGCCGGAGTCTATGCTGGCCCTCAGCCATCTCTGGCTCCTCCCATCACCCCAGACCCAGATTCTGATAAATAAATTGCCAGCCACGGGGCATGCGATTCAAACTAGAAATGTACGTGCACCAACGCCTCAGAGGGAGGCGCTGGCCACCGGGGATCTTGAAACGGGAGAGAGTCAGACGTTTCTCTCCTGTGGGACACATTTTAAGGTCCGTAGGCATCTCGGGGGATGGCCAGCGAAATGGAGCAACCAACCAGGCTGTGACCAGTGCAGAAGACCTCCCTCTTCCCCTCCTGTCTCCCTCTCCCCTTCTCGTCTCCCTCCTCCTCTTCCTCCCCTCCCTATTCCTTCTTCCCCAAGCTTGCCCTTCCCTGGGGCAGTAACACAGAATTCCCAACTCGCTTTTCTAGACAACCTGGGTGTTCACTAAGGGACAGTTCCATTACTTTTCTGGATTCAGCCCAAATGAAGTCACTTCCTCTAGGAAAGCTCTGACATGCCCCGGCTTCTGCTCTGGTTTTTTTCTTGCTCACAGAGAATCCTGAACACTCACATCTGTAGTCACACTTACTGCGTCACACCTGATTACTGGATTCCTCGCTTGTCTCCCCTGCCACCCTGTGGCTCCTGCCACAGACCACACACTAGTCATCTCTAGACATAGACTGGATCTTAAATCAATGTCCTCCAGAGGCCCGTGTGTAATAGCTCAGTCCGCGGCCCGGCACTATCTGGAGGTGGAAGAAACTAATGGGTGAGACCTAGCGGGAGGTCTTCCTGTCACTAGAGGCAAGCCCATGAAGGCGGTAGGGGCACCCAGCCCCTTCTCCTCCCTTCATTTTCCAGCCATGAGGCGAGTGGTTTTGCCATGGGCTCCCACCATGATGCTGGGCCTCACCACAGGCTCCAAAGCAACAGGGCCACGCAACTGCGGACGGAAGCAGTCAACGCGGAGAGCCAGGATCGACCTTTCGTCTTTGTAAGACAATCATCTCAGGTGTTTGATCCAGTAATAGGAATCTGACTGACACACTGCGATATGCCAGCACCCCATTGGACCTCACATTTTTTTTTTTTTTGCTGCTAGGGTTGGAACCCAGGGGCCTTCTACCTCCGAGCTACACCCCCAGCCCTTTTTTATTTTTCATTTGGAAACAGGGTCTCACTAAGTTACTGAGACCCTTGCTAAGTTGCTGAGGCTGGCTCCGAACCTGAGATCCTCCTGTCTCAGCCTCCCAAGTACTGGGATTACAGGCATGCGCCACCACGCCCGGCTGAGATGGACCACGTTCTACTCCTCACTCTGTCCTCAGCACCCCACACTCTCACATTTGATAACTGAGTTTCTGTGATTTGAGGAGCTAGCACCTGCTGACATGTTGCTAGGGGGTGTCTATGCAATCCAACTCATCTCCACCCTGCCCTGAGATAAAGCCTCTTCTAGCTGCTCACTGATGCTGGGAACAGCTTTCCCAGGAGTCGAAAGTCATGAGACATTAGATTTAAATGTAAATGTCTCTAGGGAATTCTTCACACTAAGATATAAATGACGGCTGGGCACAGTGGTGCATGCCTGTAATCGCAGCTACTCAGGAGGCTGAAGCAGGAGGATCATAAGTTCAAAGCCAGCCTGGGCAGCTTAGACGCTGTCTCTAGATAAAACAGAAAGGACTGGGGATATAGTTCAGTGGTAGTGTACTCGTGGGTCCAATCCAGTACTGAAAAAAAGAAAGGGTACAAATAGCTGATACGGTGGTTCTTTTCTGATAGAGGCTGGAGAGCCATTGCGGGAGCCATAGGGGGAGCAGAGGTGACCAGCCAGGGCGTGTCATCCCACAGAGAGCCACTCTCACATGACCACATGACAGCTTCCAGCTTGGAGAAATGTGAGGGGGGAGGGCTCTCTCCCTCGGGTTAGCTGTGCTCCTGATCTGCGGCCGTGCTCCAAGTCCCTGTCCAGCCTGCAGGACAGTAAGAGGAAGCCACTCCCCCCCACCGAAGCCAGAACCCCTGGTTCTCTCACCCGCACTCCCACCTGTTCACTGAGCTTGGGCCAAGCCCTGGCCCTCTCAGTCCTTTTAAATATAAAGTGAGCTGGGAGTGGTGGCGCACACTTGTAATCCCAGTACTTGGGAGGCTGACACCGGAGGATTCGGGTTCGCGGCCAGCCTCAGCTACTTAGTGAGGCCCTCCGCAACTTAGTGAGCCCCTGTTTCAAAATAAAGAATAAAAAATAGGG
>PVJS01014811.1:0-39801 GCA_004027185.1 Glis glis | reverse complement strand
TGAGTAACCAGCCAATGCCATGAATCTGCACGAGTCAAGCCCTTCTGCTCATCGTTCCTCTTCTGCTGTCCATTATAATAGGTGCGACTTCCTTGCCTTTGACGATTGAGAGCCGACACCTGACCCTTGTTATGGGAACCAAGAATACCCATAACACCCAAATCCAATAATTGGTCAATTGCGTCTCCCACCGTAAGATCTGGCATACAGAGGATAGCAACAGCAGAGCCCTTCAAGGATGATGGTGCTCCCCTCACAAATTTATTTCTTAAAGTATGGGAGAAGGGAACATCCTCAGGACGTGTCCACTGTGGAGGAGAGGATCCCAAACGGCAAATCCACTCCAGCATTCCAAGCTCCCTCAGCCTTTCAATCCCCTCATCCACAGTAAACCAAAGGAGGTCAGGCATTTCCAAATCACCCACAGTAAGCCACCTTTTGGTCCATACCTCAGCCAACCAACCAAATAAACTTGGTCCCCTTTTTAACATTACGAGCTGCTACATTAAATTTAGAATCTCTACACAATGGGCCCATATCAACAAATGCAGCCTGATCTAATCGTATATTATTCCCACCATTATTCCACACCCTTAAAATCCATTCCCATACATATTCCCCAGACCTCTGTTTGAATGAGTTAGAAAACTCAATAAGTTCCTTTTGGGTATAGCGTTCTTCCTCATGGGTCACAACCTGCACCTCACCTCTAGGGGCCCGCTTAGACTTGCTCCTAGTTACAGGCCTAGAGGCGAAAATGGGTGAAGTAGGTGGGTCCTGAAGGATATCAGCATTACCTTGCTCTGTCCACCTAAGCAATGCTGGAGCATTTCCCCCAGGGGAAGGTGGAGAAAGCAATTCTGTAGAGGGTGGGGAATCCTCATTTTCTGGCAGGACAAACCCCTCAGAATGCTCAATGTCCCCAGCCTCTTCAGAGTCCTCCCAGATATCCCCGTTCCATTTTTCAGGATCCCATGGTTTTCCTATCAGAGCCCTCACCTTAACTGCAGACACCTGTCTAGGCCGAGAATGAACCTTATGTTGCAAATCAGCCAATCTCAGGATGAGTGCCTGTGTTTGATCTTCAGCAATCTCTGTTCTTCTACTACAGGAGATAAGACTCTCCCTCAATGCACACCGGCTAGCTGTTAGGTCTGATATATGATCCTGAAGCTTATCATTTTCCCACGCTAATTTTTCAAGTGATGCCAGGAGTAACCAGCTGACATCAATATATTCCTTAATTTTTATAAAATGGTCAAAAATATAAAAGATAGAATCACTAAACTCTTTGATTTTCACAAGAGGAGAGTTAGGGTAATCAAAAGGGTCCACCTTTTGTATAATTTTAAATAGTTCACACCACGGAGACTCACTACTTCCCTTACTAATTGAAGGATGGCCTTCACTCACTCTAGGCTTAATCAGATTGAAGAGCCAGCTCCAGTAACCAAAAAACCAACGAAAAAAACACATTCTTGTGAATTCTGTTACTCTGTACCCCACTCTGGTACCAATTTCTGTATCGGTCATGGTTCACCAGATCAACAGAATTCAAAGAATGAAGAAAGGAAAAGGGCGAAAAAAGGATTTATTAAATTAGCTCACAATGTAGTCTTGAATTTCAACTGCACGTGAAGAGTCAGAGGAATCAGCAGCTGGTCAAGCGGTCTAAGAGCCGGAGCCCCAGGATTGAAGCAACCACCAATTCAGTCCAGTCCAAGATGGGAAGATAAGGAAGCTCTTCGGAGAAACGATGGTGAAGTTTCAGTTCGAAGGCTGAAGGCCAGGAATCCCAAACGAGAGCAGAAGATCAAGAAGTTCTCCAGGGAAATGGCGAAGTTGGAGACTGTCGATCTCAAACGAGGGCAGAAGCGTTCTCCTCAGGAAGAGTCGCAGCTCAGCTCTATGTGGCTTTCTCCTTCTTTTATCTAAGTCCTGCACCTATCAGAACCCTGCTACCCATATTCAGGGCAGGACTTCCGGTTCAATCCACTGTTACACAACCAAAGTCACATGATCTGGGGTGAGTCAAGTTGACAAACCAGACCAACTATTACAGGTGGCGCATGCTTGTAATCCCAGTACTTTGGGAGGCAGAGACCGGAGGATCCGGGTTCTCGGCCAACCTCAGTTCGCACATGCTCTCTCTCTCTCTGTCTCTCTCTCTCTCCCTGTCTCTCTCTCTCTCTCTACTTAGTGAGCCCCTCCGCAACTTCGTGGGACCCGGTTTCAAAATAAAGTATAAAAAAATAGGGCCGGGGGTGTAGTGCGGAGGTAGAACGCTCCTGCGTTCAATCCCCGGTACGGCAAAAAAAAAAAAAATAGAAAAGTTATTTTTATGTTCATGTTTTAAGTGACTAAATACAATACTTATTTTTAAATCCTGGTCTTTACTATATAAATAATTTTATATTTAATATCTAAAACAAATCCACTAACAAATATTTCATTTTACTATTTGTACTCAAAATTTATTCATTGGTAAATATTTTGTATAAATAAAGGCTTTCTTTGTTGAAAGAAAGTAATGTATTCTCTGCCTCTTAAAATGGGGATATTTCCCTAATTTGTGACACATGATTATAAGATAACTTTCCTCAAGAACCTTCAACTCTACATGGTGCTACTAAGAATATACAACTGTCCAAGATCCTAAACATATCTGCCATCTGAAAGTGCATTTAACATTTGTTAGACCATATGCTCTGAATAGATTATTTTTTTACAACATATTAGCTAAATAGTTACTGAGGTTTGTGGATGTAAAGTGCAAAGAATCCTGAAGATGACCCTGTAGCCCAGGCATGTTACAGGTCCATGGGTCAGCCTTCAGTGTTTAAAGTAATTAAGCCAGCCTTGTAAACAAGGCTGTTTGTCCCAGAACATCTGATTGAACATTCTTGAAAAAAATAAAAACATTTAAAAGGTAGGTGTTTTGTATTTGTTTTATTACAATATTTGCCAATTGGATTGGTTATGATTTCAGATAAGTCATCTTTCCAGTCTTTATCCACAGCTACAGACTAACTCCTTGAAAATTAAAGAGACTAGTCAATCACTAAGCACCTCTGTGAGAATACTTATGAGGTGAAAAATTCTTTACAATAATGGGAAATCTATTATTAGTTCTTTGAGTCAAAAGAGGTAACTTTGTACTCAGAAAACATCACATCTCTTATTTTTGCTCTACTTTATGAGACATATCACTGGTTCATCCTTTCAATTAGTAAAAGCTGCTAAAATTACTAGTAACTTGGTCAAAATTTCAGAGCAGTTATATAAAACGTTTAATCAGTAGAAGTAAACTAAAGGGCTAAGATCTCACATAGTCTTTTGAAACCTTGACATATAATAATCTTTTACATTTTATTCTTTTACAATTTACTCACTCAGTTGAAACATGCCTTTAAAACCATCATAAATCTGTACCTACGTAAGTGTCAGTTCCACTGAGTGATCCAAAGCTGAAGAATTGCTCACATTATATGTGTCTTTAGTAAAGTTCTTGATTTTTTTCCTTCAGGTTACATTTAATACCCTTTACTTTTCTGACTCACTCTTGGATACAAAATAATGCTAAAATCATTATATCAAGGAGTCTGAGTAGAACAGAACCTAAGAAGTCATCTAATACAACCTCCAACCAAATGCAATAATCTCTTACAAAATGCCTCTTCGCAGGTTTATAATTAGATTATAAACTCTTCTTGTGAGTTTAGGTTTCCCATAAATCAAAGAACTTCCAAAATTAATCCATCCACAGTGAATATAAAACTAAGCTGTAGGCAAGTAATAAATAAAATAAAACTGAATAATATGATTCAGAGTGCAGTGCATTTATTGAAACTTTAAATATACTGTTATGGTGTTGTTGGACCATTAAGTACCAATATTTCAGGATGGGTCTCCACAGGGAGTTACCAATAAAAGTCCCCTTTTATTTAAAAAGGAAAGGGTCCATAATGTTTGGAAAGTTTCAGGCATAAGTCTCTCCAATCCCTTGCCTTTTTCTCCCCCTACCCCACAAGGCCTCTCAAGCCCAACTCTGGACCCTGGGCCATAAAGCAGAGCTTTCAAGACCAGAGTGCCAGACTGCTGCGTGCCCCATTGGAAGAGACAATTCCAATTCATCCCATCTCACTACAGTACATAGAAGCTACAAGATGTACTTCCCTGGGCAACTGGTGTTTCTCTGGGTTGCATGATTCCCTGATTCAGCCGAAAGCCTCCCAGGGTTCCCCCTTCCTTGTGTTCCAACCCTTTCTACGTGGCAGTTTTCCTTATTGAGCACTTCTGCTTCCAAGCTATTAGCCTTCCTCCCTCTCACCAAACCTAATAGGACTTTGAGCTTACAACATCTGATTATGTCAACCTCTCCTGTGCCTCTTACTGCCACCTATACTCCTGGTCAGTAGGGACCTCAGCACTGTATTTTTCATTTTAACAGATCACTTGGAAGTATGGGGAAGTTTGTGAGGAGACCATTAGACATATTCTGCAGCCCATGAAAAATAAATGTAGCTTAAATAATAGTGGTAGAAGTTAAGATAGCTCCAGTAGACAGGCTTGTCACTTGCTCCTGTCTAACATATTCTTTATAAAGAAGCCAATTTTTAAAATGATATCATGTCATGTATCTGCATAAATCCTTAAATAATTTCCAGATGCACTTAAAGGGAAAAAAAGCCTTTACCATAAGTTATATACCCTAAGTTATCAAAGATAAACATCTCCTTTCCATCACATTGTCTGCTTCCTGGCCAGTCCCCAGTATAAGCTAGCATACTGATGTTTTAGTCACCCTTTATATAGCCCAGGCTCTTTTTCACTTAAATCAAGTCTTTCTCTTTGCTTGGTCTTTCCCCTTCCTTCTGTTCCTTAAATGACAAGCTGCTTCTGATTCTTAAATTTTCAGATTAAATGTCACTCCCTTCACTGACCAGTATTTCACGGTAGACCACCCCTAAAATATTCTCAACCTTAGTCCATTGATAATGTCCTTACTGGCAGTTAACACTTTGCAGTTTTATGCAAATTATTTCATTATTGTTCTCTCAACAAAGAAATAACTAACTGGTGCATCAAGAATGATGGGATTAGAACATCGCTGCTAGCCAACCCTCTTCATATTAACCAATTCAAGCAAGAACCGTTAGTGGAAGCTAAAACTAATTGATGAAAGTTTGAAGAGTAATAGAAAAATCACACAGTGCCAACAGTGCATAACCAAAATCCAATCGTGAGGATATAGACAAACTTAAATTAAAGGGTGTTCTGTAAAATTATTAGCAAAACACCATGCCATGGAAAATAAAAGAAAAATTCAAGAATGGTTCCAGAATAAAGGACTGAAGAAGTATGACAACTGAATGCAACCCAGGATCTTGTGTTTTATTTTCTTATAAAAGACACTGGCTAAGATAGGAGGATTGCAGTTTTGAGGGTAACACATGGTAGCTTATTGAGACCTACTTCAAAAAAATAAAATAGGGCTGAGGCTGTAGCTCATAGACAGAAAGCACCTGGGTTCAATTCCTTGTACCACAGAAAATAAAGACACTGTTAGTTACATGGTTTGCAAATATTTCCCCAATATGTAGCCTGCCATTTAATTTAATTGATTGTTTCTCTTTGGAATACATAAGCTTTTTAGTTTTATGTGGCCCAATTCATTTATTTTTGCTTTTGTGTCCTGAATTTTTGCTCTAATATCCAAGAAATCATTGCCAAGACCAAGTCTGGCTTTTCCCCTATGCCCTTTTCTAGAAATTTGTTGTTTCAATTCTTACATTTAGGTCTTTTATTCATAATGAGTTGATTTTTGTGTATGATGTAAGACAAGGTCAAGTATCATTCTTTTGCATGTATAAATATAGTTTTCCAGGCACTATTCATGAAATGGACCATTATTTGTCCACTAAGTCCTTACAGTGGTTTTGTCAACAATTAGTTGACTCTATATGTTTGAACATATTTATGGATTCTCTATGCTGTTCTGCTGGTTTATGTGTTTGTTTCTATGCCAATACCATACTTTTTATTACTATAGCTATGCAATATAATTTTAATCAAGGCATATGATTCCCTCAACTTATTTTCTTTCTCAAGATTGTTTTAGATCTTGGAGTCTTTTGTGATTCCACAAGAATTTTAGAATTATTTTTTCCATTTCTGTGAAGAATACTACTGGAGTTTTCATAGGAGTTATATTCAATCTGCTTTTTTGCTTTTGATAGTATGGATATTTTATCAATATGAATTCTTCTGACCAATGAGCAAAGAATATATTTCTATTTATTTGTCTTTGATTTTTTCATCCATCTGATAAGACATTGATATTCCAAGTTTGTAAATTTTAATGTTCTTTGGTAACCATCAGTCTGCCCTCTATTTTTATGAATTTTGATTCTTTTAGATTTCACATATAGGAGGTCATGTAGTATTAATGTAGTATTAATGTTTATGTCACGGACTTATTTCACTTACTATAATGTCATGCATTCGTCATGTTGTCCCTAAAACAGAATTTTGTTCTTTATATGGCTGAATAATATTTCACTGTGCATTTATACCACATTTTCTATATCTATTCATCTGTCGAGGGACCCTTCGGTTGATTCCAGTGCTTGGCTATTGTGAATACTACTGCAATGAACATGAGAGTGCAGAAATCCCTTCAACAAATCAATTTAAATTTCTTTGGATACATTCCCAGAAGTAAGATCGCTGGCTCATAATAATTTTAGTTTTTAAAGAAACCTCCATACCATTTTCCATAATGGACATCCTAATTTAAATTCCTGCCAACAGTATATTAGAGTTCCTTTTACTCTGCATCCTCTCTGCTGTATATTCTGCTGGGAAAGGTACCTAAAGGCTACTACTCTTAAAAAGTTCATGAAAGGATGGGGGTCATTAGCAATTTGAATACAGTCTTGAGTATCAGTTTAAAACTGTATTCTATATGTCAGTGGTTGGAACAAGGGTAAGGAGGTATCTCACCACAGACTGGTGCATATGTAGGACAGAACAGAAATCTTGATGGATAGGTGAATAGAAAGAGCCTACTGGAGAAATCCATAGGAAAGAAGTACATGTTTTCCCACTGATTTTGAAGCTCTGCAATTTCTTCTGTTACTATCATAGAGATAAACTCTCTACTTTTTCCAAATACAGAAGACACCAACCCTGAGATTTTAAACTATGGCTGCATGGCCAACAGTGAGCTATCTTTTGTGTGTGGTCGGGGGGTGGGGTACTGGATATTTGAAGACTGAACCCAGGGGCAGTCTGTCTCTGAGCTACACCCCCAGTCCTTTTTATTTTTATTTTTTTTTTGTCTTGAAACAGGTTCTCACTAGGTTACTGATGTCTCACTAAGCTACTTAGGCTGGTCTCTAACCTGTGATCCTCCCATCTCAGCCTCCCAAATACTGAGATTACAGATGTGTATCACCATGCGTGGCTGTTATCTAACCTAAAAATCATACTATGCCTCTTTTCATCAGTGAATTTGTTCTTTTAATTCTATCATAAATTAATCTTTATGTTTCCAGGTATACTAAAACATTGTTTTGTTGTTTATAATACTATTTTAGATTAGATCTATTTATTCCACATAAATAATTTTGAAGGGAAGCTACCTGAATTATACCAAAAATGACTTTATGTTTCAAAAAATTTAACAGAGATAAGCAGTGACAGAAGCAAGTAATTTTAGCTATTTTGATATCTGATCAAATAGCTATGGTTCACTGATAAACTACTAATGAAAATAGAAATCTTGTACTCACTCTAATTCACACAAAAGAAATGTGCTTCTCAGTTCCTTCCTGCCTGTCCTCCTTCCCTCCTTTACTTTCTTTAAACATATATTTAGCACTCTCTGACTTTCACAGAGGCCAGAAGCAGAGATTTTAATGATGCCATATAAGCATAAGGAAAATTATGAAGATCTTACATAGAGCATGTAAATAGTTTGATGATAGTCTTTTCTATTCTCCCTTAAGTTGATATTTCCATTTATTAAAATAAAATCTGTATCAGTTGTATGTATTAATTTAATGAATATATAGGTACATGTGCATATGCATGCATATACATAAACATGTATTGAGAGTCAACTCTGTATCAGACAGAGTGTTAGGTATAGCTTTCAAAAGATGAATTATCAAAGACCTAGTCTATAAAAAATCATCCAGACAAAAGGTAAGTAAAGACTCTTCAGAACTAAAAAATACTGTAAATCCAATGGACATAACAGATATCTACTGAATATTTCACCCAACAACAGCTCAATTCACAGTCTTCCTAGCTGCTCATGGAGTCTCCTCAAAAATAGAGCATATTCTAGGCCACAAAGCAAGAATCGGCAGACTTTTAAAAATTTATATAATACCTTGTATCCTTTCAGATCATAATGCACTAAAATTAGAAATCAACAGCGAGAAGACATATATGCATTACATAAATACATGGAGGTTGAATAATACACTTTTGAATAAGTGCAGGATCATAGGAGAAATAAGGGTAGAATTAAAAATTAATAGAATCAAATAAAAATGTAGACACAAATTACCAAAAAAAAAATCGCTGGGATTCTATGAAGAGGATTTTAATAGGAAAAGTCATACCACTGAGTGACCACATAAACAGAACAACAAAAAAAGAAAGATCCCAAATAAATATTCTCATGATGCATCTCAAGGCCCTAGAAACACGGGAAAAAACTGACCCCAAAGCCAGTACAAGGCAGGAAATGACCAAAATCAGAGCAAAAAATTAATGAAGTAGAGAATATAAAAAATACAAAAGATCATCCAAACAAAAAGTTGGTTTATTGGGTAGATAAACAAGATTAATATACTTTTAGACAACCTAACCAAAAGTAAGAAATAACCCAAATTAATAAGAGATTAAAATGGAATTATCACCACAGAAATCCAGAGGACCATCAGGAACTATTTTGAAAACATGTATTCTAATAGACTGAAAAAAACCAGAAGAAATAGACAAATTTCTAGACACCTCCAAGCCACCTAAATTGAACCAAGAGCATACAGAAAACCTAAACAGACAAATAATAATGAAAGAAATTGAAGCAGCAATAAAAAGCCTTCTAACAAATAAAAGCCGAGATGGATTCCCAGCAGAATTCTGTAAGACCTTTAAAGAATAAGCCCAATACACAAGTCACCTTTCCATTCGCAGGAATGGCCCATTCCAGATGCTTTTACCCCTGGAGTGTGGCCCTTTCCCCTCTCTTTATGGCCTTTTTCAATGATGCCTTAACTTCTCTAAATAAACCTCTTGTATTCACCAACAACAAAAAAAGAATAAGCCAGTGATCCTCAAACTATTTCATGAAATAGAAAGAGATAGAATACTCCCACACTCATTCCATGAAGCCACTATCACCATCGCACTCAAAACAAAGATACCTCAAAGAAATAAAATTATAGACTAACATCCTCAATGAACATAGATGCAAAAATTCTTAATAAAACACTAGCAATTAACATTCAAAATCAAATTAAGAAGACTGAGCATCATAACAAAGTTGGTTTCATTCCGGGGATGCAAGGCTATTGGAAGATGATGAAAAGATTTGCTAGATATTTCATTTCACTCTCAACTGCCTGTTCCATGACTTGTTCTCTCCAACATAGAAGATGCCTCCCTGTGCTCCTCTACTGAGGTATTGGGTGCAAATAGCTAGATAGACTGTTGGAAGAAGCAAAGAAAGACTAGACATGAGGGAAAGGATAAACACACACACACACACACACACACACACACACACACACACACACATAAATAAATGTAATCATCACATAAATAGAACCAAGGGCAAAAATCACAAGATCATCTCCACAGAGGCAGAAAAAGCATCTAACAAAATCCAATACCCATTCATGTTAAAAACACTGAAGAAAATAGGGACTTCTAGAAGGAACTTACCACAACATCATGAAGGCAATATATGATAAACCCAAAGCCAACATCATACTGAATGGGAGAAAACCTGAAAGTATTTTGTCTAAAATCAAGAACAAGGGAATGATGCCCACTATCACCACTCCTATTTGATATATTACTTGAAACTCTAGCCAGAGCATAAGGCAAGAGAAGAAAATTAAAGGGATGCACATAGGGAAAGAAGAAATGAAACTATATCTGCCTGCAGATGACATGATAATACACTTGAAAGATATATACAGAGAGAAACCTCAACCAGGAGACTTCTAGAGCTGATACACAAATTCAGCAAAGTAGCCAGATACAAAATTAACTTACAAAAATCAATAGCTTTTATATCCACCAATCCACCATTCATGAATCTACTGAACAAAAAATCTAGGAAGCAATCAAGAGTTTGAAGAGAGAGCCTACGGAATGGGAGAAAACCTTTGCCAGCTATGCCTCTAATAGAATACTAATATCTACAATATATAAAGAACCTAAAGAACTTAACCCTAAAAAGATAAATAAACCAATTAACATAAAAAACAGGCAATTGAACTGAAGAGACATTTCTCCAAAAAGAAATACAAATGTCCAATAAATACATGAAAAAAAGTTCAACTTCATTAGCAATCAGGGAAATCTAAGTCAAAACTACCCTGAAATTCCATCTAACTCCAGTTTAAATGGAAATCATCAAAAATACAAACAGTAGTAAATGCTGGCAAGGATGTGGGAAATAGAAACACTGTTGATGGAACTGTAAATTAGTACAACCACTATAGAGATCATTCTAGAGGTTTCTCAAAAGACTAGAATAGAACTACCACATGACCCACTACACCACACTTCAGCATCTTTCCAAAGGAATTAATGTCAGAATACTACAGTGACACATGTTTGTAGCAACACAAATCACAATAGCCAAATTATGGAGCTAATTTAGGTGTCTTTCAACAAATAAATGGATAAAGAAAATATGGTATATACACATAATATGATCTTAGCCATAAAGAAGAACAAAATTATGTCATTTGCAGTAAAATGGATGGAACTGGAGAATATTATGCTAAGTGATATTAGTCAGTCTCAGAAAGTCAAGGGTCATAACTTTTCTCTCATATGCAGAAGCTAGAGAGAAAATACAAAACATAAGGAACTTTAGATAAATAAGGAGAGAGACCAATAGAATAGTGGAAGAAAATCAGTATATGGAGTTGGGGAGGAATAAAGAAATACTGAGGAAAGAAACAGTTTAAATGATGCTGTGTCCATATATGGCATGTATGTTTGTATCACTTTGAACCTAACGATAATGTATAGTTACAATGCAGTAATAAAAGTATAAATATCATGGTATAAAGTCGGTCTTGTATGTGTAATTGAATACAATTATGAAATGTTAAACTTGAGTCAAGCTACAAAACTTTGTGCCTCAGTTCACTTATATATAAAATAGTAATGATAAGAGTACTTACTTGATAGGTTTGTGTATTAAATTGAGTAATACATGGAAAGTCTTTAATGATTCTGGGCCATGTGTGTGTGTGTGTGTGTGTGTGTGTGTATTAATCTTTTCCCTCATGTCTAGTATTTCTTTGCTTCTTCCAACAGTCAGTCTATCCAGCTATTTGTACCCAATGCCTCAGTAGAAGAGCACAGGAAGACATCTATGTTAGGGAGAGCAAGTCATGGAACCAGCAGTTGAGAGTGAGATGAAATATCTAGCAAACCTTTTCATCATCTCCCAGTAGCCTAAGTAAGACCTTAAGGTATTCTACAGGCTGAACAACATATATGAGAGAAGAGCATTTGAAAGTAGGCATCTCTACATTTCTTCCCTATGCCATCATAGAATGGAAGAAGATACAAAGGGGTACACAAAAGATTAGAAAATATATACATGGGAATTTATAGAGCCTTTGGTCCTGGGTAAAAGGTCTTAGATAATTTTTCAGATGTGGATGATGATTAGTGATTCTGGGCAGAGAGAGCCTTTGTAATCCATGTTCAAGTGCATGGACAAAGCAGAATAACTCCAAGTCCCAGCTGTGGCAGAGGGTAGCAGAGAATGCCGCTGAGCCTGAAGGGATCCAAGAGAAAAGCAGGATAGCTCAAAAGCAGGTGAGCAGCAGCGAGACCAGACGCTGATGGGAAAGGGCCGCAAACATCTAGGAGGCTGGGTGACCTTGAGCACTAGATTAATAGCCACACAGTATGTAGGTTCAAGGTAAGTGCACTGGAAAAGAGAACCAATCTTGGGGTCACACAGTTGGTAGAACCTTAGTTGACTGAAGTTAGGTGCCATCTCCATGGAATGGCCTCTCCAAATAGGATTGGGTGCCTTTTTTTCTTTTAGATTTTTATTTAAAAAACACTCCAATGTTGTGGCCTAGTGAACTTGTTTTGATCTATTGAGATAAGAGTTTAACTTGGTATTTTAAAACATATTTCTCTAAGCTTACACATGATGTTCAAATGTGGTTTTTTTCTTTTACTCGTATTTTGCTTTTGGTACAGCCAAATCTTGAGCTTGTTTTTCATAGTTCCCGGTATTTTCAGAAAAATAAAAATAAATTCTTTTTAAAAAAATAAAAGAAAGAATGTTATATAAGTAAACAAATGTATGGTTCCTATACTACTAAAGTGCAGTCTAAGCTTTGATCTGCTAATAAAAGAAAGAAAACATCTTCAGGTTATTTGAGATCTACTTTCTCATTATTTCTCTAGTCCCACTTCTGACTACTCACTCTCATATTCTTTGGACCAACTACACTGGCCTCCTGATCCACCTCAGGACACCAACACTCTCTTGCCTCCAGGTTTTGCAGGTTTCTACTATCTGTACCATTTTTGTCACAGATATTTACACAGACATCTTTTTTTTTTAACATTTTTACTCATAAGCTCCCTCTCTGTAAGGTCCTATGTGATTTATAATTAAAAAGTATCAACAATCCCCACATCACTTTGTATCATGCTTATACTTATTTATATTCTGTTTTTACCACTGAAAAATCGTAGAAATGTGTGTCTTCTTTTCTACTTCTATATCCTCAAGTTGCTTGAAAAACACCAAACACATACAAGTACTCAATATGAATTTCTGAATGAATATGTAAGTCTATCTTTTAATAAATATGAGCCATAACATGAATTTACTTATTTGGAATAAAATAAAGATTAAATGTCAATTTATATTTGCTTTGGAAGGCTGATACTTTTCTAAAAGTTTTTGGTACTTTCCTTTTCTCAATGAGATGAATAAGACTTCACTCATAGCTAAGTCAGGAGTAGATACTCTGTGAAAGGACTGAGAAATCATACTTACAAGGCAATCTTGCCACATCTCTTTACAGAACAGCCTCTATTCCCAGATAATACGCTATCAGTCTCAGGCCAACTCAGCTCAATTTTGGGGTCCTAAAGGGGACTTCATTGCACCTATACTTTTATCATAAGTTAGTTAGATCTTTAAATATACTTTGAAGCTATTTTGTTATAATAGTATTAAATATAAACATTGTTTTAATTTAAATAACTATTCCTATTAAAACTGTGATAATTTGATGTAAGATAAAAGATATAATACACACATGGGAAATATCTTTCTTGGAAAGTAAAAGTTAGTTGAAAATAATTCCACACATACAAATTTATAATTCATATTAAAATGTATTATTACAAGATTTCAAATATAAAGCAATGCTTAAAAACAGCATGGCCAGTGAAAATCAAGCTAAACTCTTTCCATATTTTTATATTTTAGAAATGTAGTATAATGTATTCAATTCAGAATAAAACAGATAATCTGACTGAACAATTAATTAGAGAAACAATGGCAGATCTAAAGACAGATATCCAGAAAAAGGAATGGCATAAATTATGTGAGAAATACATCATTAGTACATGGCCCCAGTATGACTAATGATATTTTTAATTGTTGTGAATCAATTGAAGAGTATATTGTTACTTAGAGAGTAGTTGATAGTTCTTTTTCTTAGAAATGTTAAGATGTCCAACTGAAGAAAGAATTTATCTCTAAAAGTTTCATTAGGTATGGGGCAGCACCTAATATTCTACATCACTAATCTGCTACCAAGATGATGATAATTCTGTTAGTCTGCTGGCCACAATTTAAGGAGTAAGATTTCAGAAGTTATTCCCTCTTCAATACATTCAGCTAATAATGTAGAAAATGAAAAACAATTGATAGTCAAAGTTTTTTCCTCTTTCTCTTTCTCTGTCTTTTGAAGAGAGAATATAAGTAGGATTGTGTTAGAGTTGAACAACAGCTCTAGAGTCAGACAGAAAAATGTAAATAATGACTGCAAACTTGGATAGTGTATTGATAATTAAATACTACACAGAGCTGTGATGAAAATTAAATAATAATAAGTATAATAGAACAGTATCATTATTAAAATACTGGTCTTACTCCTCACTTCATAATTAGCCAAAATTATTTTTAAATGAGTACTAAAAGTTTAAAATCCTTTTTATTTTGAGTTAAATTTATTAGGTTTCAAAATGTATCTTACTGACTTCTCAAAATACTACCCATTTGTTATAGTTTTTATTTATTGGTTAGTTTAAAAATTCTGAACAAGAAGTTTTGAAATATATGTAAAGCTTCTCAACAACAAAAATGTAACATTATGCGTGAATATAAATTTTAAAAGGAAACAGGATTTATATATATAAATATATATATATAAATCAATGCATTCCATTAAGTAATTTAAAATATATACTACAAATATGCTACAGTATTTTAAAATAAGTTTGGAAATGTTGTTTTAGAATAAACAGAGGCTGTTTATAATACATATCCAGTAAAAACATTCCATTATTTTGTAATCCACTTTGTTTTTTGGCAAGAAAACATACTTCACCATTTGATCACCCGCTTTATTCACCAAATCTGGCATAGTTTAACTTCTGCTAATGGCAAAAACAGAACTGCCTCTTTATGTCTGAAGATTTAACACTGTTGAGAATTATTCAAAGTATATCCACAGAGTCCAAAGATAACGCCAACAGAGGAGCCCGAACAGTGTGAGCAATGGCAGCACTACTGTATTGTTTGGCTCCCAGCATAACTACTGCGAAGGGGACATGATTCATGCCAATAAACCAGTTTGAGTTTGTTGTTCCATCAATCTCATTTTCTAAGTGTCTCACCTCATATGTTTTTATGTGGGTTTTAATGAGAAATGGAAGGACTTGGATTTTTCTCTTCTCATTCCATTTCCAAGGTACTCTGCACCAATAACATAATTCTGTAGCATTTGCTAGCATTTTAACCCCTTCCACTCCTCTAATTAACTGAGCGATGATGCTAGAATGGAATGAGGAAGCTGCATTAAAAGGCAGATGCTTACTATAGCACATTATTGTTGCAAATTCACTGGTACATCTGGGAGCCAGAATCCCAAATCATAAGCATTATGAATTCTGGATGCTTTCCCAATCAAATCAGGACACTGGCAAAAAAAAAAGTAGTGTGGAAACCTCAAAAAATTTTTCAGGGGATTGGAAAACTTTTTATATTCACTAGCTCTTCCAACCTTCCTGTATCACACCTGCTTCCTCTGGGATGGTCCAGGTAGCCTTAGCTACAGCAACCCTCTTTTCTAGAAATGATGATGCCAGATGAACACCAGATGAAAATAGTTATACAATAATATAGGTATAGAAGTTATATTGCCCTCAATTACATTTTTAATGCTTCGAATGCGTAAATATTTTCCAGATTTTTTCTGAACTTACAGTGTATAATACATTGATGCATTTTCCTCACTTAATTATATAATTTGATTTTTATTTAAAAATTGCTTTTGTCCATTTATAGTTTAGCAAATAAATGTGGAATGACTTCTCTATGAAGGTACAGTAATGTACTATTACGCTTTAGCTGTGAAGGTGAATCTTTTAAGTTAAATTTGACTCATTGTAAACTCATTTGATCTCACTAAGCATTGTTTTATTTAACTATGAGTAAACATAATAACATTACCTAGACTCAAAGGGTTATAGTTAGAATTGAAGAAATAAGGATGTGTGTTTCTTAGCATAGTTCTTGGCACATAGTAAATAATGAATAAATAAACATAATCATAAGACGTGGCTATAGATGTTTGAAAAAACAAAAGTGTAGGGAAGACCCAATCCTCATCCTCAAGAAATTCACCACTCACTAGGACAATTAAAAATTAAACACAAACACCTAATCTAGCTTAATACCTATATTTCATCTATAAATATGAGACTTATGAGCAACATAAAAGGGGGAGGACCCACAAAAGTTTCCAGTGGAGATCACTTTTAGTCAGGATTAAGATTTGTTTGGAAACCTAGGCTCTTGGTTCCCTAGACTCACTGTGGTCTTCCATACCTTTGCCTCCATCCTCCTTTCACTCTTTCTACCTAGCAAATTCCTGCCATCTTTCAAGACTCCATGCAGACAGCACTGTTCTCATGAAGCCTTCCCAATGTAGCCAAACAGTGCTGGGTGGTTGTTAAATATGACCTTCTTCTCACAGTGCATTGAATATGCTTGTATGTATGCAGATGTTCCCACCCGGCTGTGAACTTTTTCAGGAAAAGAGCCATATTTTATTTATTTTTCTATGCCCAGCATTTGCTGGGCAGAGAACACTCAGTAATGGTTAGGTTTTGTTTGTCTATTTTTTATCTGAACTTATGAATATATAAATGAGCATAGACAGCACATTGGCTTGGTCCTAGATGGATGAAAACAATTTTACAGAGACAATGTGGTGTGGTAGGGTTGTATTCCAGAAGAAGGACAAAAGACACAGAAAAGAAAAGTGTAAGGCATATTTACCTACAATAAGTGTTCTTGGAATGATGCAAAATTAAAAGGGAAAAGTAGAATCAGAATAAAAGTTGTGAAACTGTATAGGAGTAAATCTAGGGGCAATTTATTACTTATAAATAACAGTAGGAAAAAAAACAGGTAAAGCTCTCTGCTTAATTAAAATTTCTTCTTTTCCCACTTCTTGCCTTAAAATACTTGCTGTGTACATAGAATTTCTTTCTTATCTCCAGAGGGAGATTAGACTGCCCAAACCAAACCATTAAAGGTAGTTTACAAAGAAATACTATTCAAATGGATGAGAATTCTCTGCTCAGTAAGGGATTTAGAATCACAGGACTGCTGCCTCTGGTATCCCTCTGTAAAGATTTTTTTCCAGAAATAGTCAATATCAAAGGTCATACATTTAAAAAGTCACTTGCAATTAAAAGCCTAAGGGAAAATGCCTAGGAGAAAATGTTTTGGCAAGCTTTTAAAGCCTTTCATTGAGTTGGCAACTAGACAGACCATGCTGGCCTCCCGAGCAAGCAAAGCAGGTGTGTCATTTCAGAGAAGGTAGAAAGGCTTCCTTTCCCTAAACATCACTCCAACCTGCATCTCAGTAGTGTCAAATTTTTCAGGAGCAAAGATGCATTTCATAGAGTGGAAGAGCTATGCTCTATTAAAATGCACAAACCTCTGAAAATTAAGAGGGAAGGAGTAAGCTGGGCATGGTGGCGCACGCTGGTAATCCCAGTAGTTAGGAGGCTGAGATCGGAGGATCCGGGTTCGCGGCCAGCCTCAGCTACTTAGTGAGGCCCTCTGCAACTTAGTGAGACCCTGTTTCAAAATAAAGAATAAAAAATAGGGCTGGGGGTGTAGCTCAGAGGTAGAATGCCCCTGGGTTCAATCCCCAGTACCTCAAAAAAAAAAGAGGGAAGGAGTAAAACTAACACATGATTAGTGACTACAAAACTGCCAGGGATTGTGCTAGGCTTTTCATAGACCTTTTGTTATTAGGTTCTTACTAACATCCCTATAAATCAACGCTATTTGATTTAAAGAAGAAACAGTTTTAGCTCAGAGAAGTTAAGTCACTTTCCAAAAGTCATGCGGTCGTAAGTGTGGAGCTAGAAAAAAACCTTCAACCTGTCTGACTCAAAACCACTTTTGTGTAACAAGTTTATAAAGTCATTTCTCATTCTTTTAGATTTTTAAAGTCATTCTTTTAGAATTTTAAAGTCATTTTTCATCGTAAACTTTCCAAGTGACCACTGGATAGAAGCATGCTTTGGTTAGGGAATAAACAGTAAGAAGGCAGAAGAACTCACTGCATGTTGGTGGGAAGTGAAGGAAGAGGGTCAATCAAATGCTGAGATGAAAAGTGAGAAAGCAAAGAACAAAAAACTCACAACTTACCAATCTGGTATTTAATTAAGGCCAATGGGGTAGGAAATCAGTTATCCTCTACTAAAAAGAATGTAACTATAATATTTGCTATGTGTTTTAAGAAACTTATTTATTTTTAATTATTTTATACTTTTATTGGTGCACTACTGTCTCACATCATAATATAGTTCACAGTGATAGTGACACACATGCACACAGCACTTGGTGAGTTTTCCCCAGGATCCCTCCGCACTCCACCCTTTCCTCATACAAGATATTGAGATTGGCATTGGTATTCTCACATGTGTACATAATATCAATAGAAGTGATTCCTTCATTGACTCTCCCTCTCCCCACACCCCCATATCTCTTCTCTATCTCTTCTCTAAGGCTTTCTGTGCTATCATCAAAAGTCAAAACATGGAATTGCAATTAACTGAGCTACATATGTACACAAAGCAAGAAATAGGCATGTAAGGCATAATATATATACATATATATTTTAATATTCATGACTTTTCAAACCATGAAATGAAATTGAAAAGTCTTTTCCCAACATACCATCCTTTTGTTTGTTGAAAGAGAAATAATTTGATTGGTAATAAATGGGAGGTAAAGTAATAAAATTTGCATAAATTCTAATAATTGGACTAAAGGCATCATTTTAGTATAACTTAAAACATATTAGAATTTATCTTATATATTAAATATCAATTAAGTACTATTGACATTTACTTTGAGTGTCCAGTTTAATATCTCCAAACATTTTTTTCATTCTCTTTCCCTAGTTCTCTTTCTGGGAGAACTGCTAAAATAGTGATATTCCCCAAGAGTTTCTTTTAACTCCATTCTCAAGTAAGATTATCCACTCCCAAGACTGCAGTAGACATGTATGTAAGCTTTACTTAACTTTTCACAATGTTTTGCATACTGGATCTCTTCTTTCACCGGTTAATTCTTCATAACATGTTCAACACAACATATCCATGCACATATATACAATGTAAATGCATCTACATTAGTGATCTCCAATAAGTATGATAACACAAAAGTTCATTGCTTACAGTATCTTCTATATCTTTATCTTTATTCAATATGCTTCGTGTACTCTCAGAATCCTAGGTGGACTGCTTATTATTCCTATATCCCAGCCTGTCTCTATTTTCCCTGTAGTAGCCCCTGTTTTTCTCTTCTTTTTTCAACATCAAATCACCTTCTTATACTTTAAGTCCTCTCTCTTACTTTTTTTTTTTTGGTACTGGGGATTGAACCCAGGGGCGTTCTATCTCTGAGCTACACCACCAGCTCTATTTTTTTATTCTTTATTTTGAAACAAGGTCTCACTAAGTTGAGGAGGGCCTCACTAAGTTGCTTGATGCTGGTTGTGAACCTGTGATCCTCCTGTCTAAGCCTCTCAAGTACTGGGGTTACAAGCATGCGTCAACACACCCGGCTTTCTCTCTTACATATGATATAATGTAAGCTAAAATACTGCATACACTCTGAAGTATGCTGACGCTTTTCTAATTATATCCAATTGTTTCCTTGTCTAATTCTTTGCCTGCAACTCTATAATAGAACATATCAGGTATGTCTTATAATTTCTTATGATTGTGCTCTCTCGAGACATGCCTTAACAAAACTTTTATATCTCCATAGATGCAGAAGAAACTATGTTCTTAAGAATTGTTCAATATAGATTTATCAAATAAATATATATTTAAGATATATTTAAAGTGTCATACTTTAAAATATTATCTCAGAGATTTAATACTAAGAACATAAAATTAAGATAATTATATTATAGATGTGTCTTTGGTGAATCTTGTTTTTAATAAATAATCCTAACTTTGTATGATCATAAAAGTAGTAATATGTACATATTTAACATAAGAATGGGAGGAATTTGTAAAACACAAAGTCAACTTATTTTATAATCATTAATACAATAATCTATACAACCAAATGATGGATATGAGTAGGATACCAAAACAACTGCATATCCTTTTCCTTACCAATAAAGAGTGAAAGTGCTTTGGTATGTAGGAAAGCCAAGCTGGGAAAATTCAAAATTTTAAATTTTCTTTGTGTCTCTGTTTAACTCACATCTCTTTTACTGCCATAGACATTCTGATATTGGTATACTTCAACTTTAGTCTTAGATATGGCATTAAAAATATGAAGATTTTAAATATTCATGTTCTCATTTTTCTTAAATGGCTTATATTTTCAAAATTAAAGCAATAGCAAAAGGATTGCAAACTGACTTGTCCCTTGCTACTTAGCACTTTTATGAGGTATAATTCATATAAAATTTCAACTTTTAAAACAGAAATGCCATTGTTTTCAACATAAATATTTTTAAAAACACACTCAATCCAAAGATTGGAGATACCATGTCAGCCTGACAGCACTGTCCTAATCCACACTGTAAAAAATGTAGATCAACGTAGACAGATACAGTGCTACATATAGAGGTACAAGGTTTTGTGAAATGGAGTAGTATGTATATTGCTGAAAACCATAGTATTTGGCAATTTACTGGTTAAATACAAGCATATATTCTTCAAACACTGCCTAGATGATATTTTATTAGAGTAGTGATTTCATTTTGCTTTAGCAACTTCCAAAATGTATGACCCAGACAAATACTTCCCCCTGCTCATCATTTAAGCATGTGCTTTGGTTGGCTTTTTGTACAATTCCAACCCTTTCAGCTTTGATTTTACCAGTGCATTAGTTACTATAGAAACAATGTCACTGAAATATGAAAAGCACAGTGACATGGCAAACTACAGTAGACAATGTATTTTATATATGGATGTAGACATCTGTAGGTTTGTGCGTACAGTCTTCCCTTGGTATCCATGGGCAACTGCTTCTAGGACACTTCCCCCCATACCAAAATCTGCACATGCTCCAGTCTCTTCTGTAAAATGGTATAGTATTTACATAGCCTATAGACATCCTCCCTTATATTTAAGCCATTTCTAGGTTACTTATCATATCTAATTCAATGTAAGTGCTAGGCAAATATTTGCTATAGTGTATTGTTTAGGGAATAATGGCATAAAAAATCTGTATATCATAGACATGACCATCATAGGCCTAAATATATTTTGTATCCATAGTTAGTTGAATCAATCAGTTTGGACCACAAGAATATGAAGGCCACTGGGAATGGTGGCACATGCCTATAATCCCAGTATTTAGGAGGCTGAGACAGGAGGATCGCAGGTTCAAAGACAGTCTCATCAAGTAGTGAGACTTGTCAACATAGTAAGACCTGTTTCAAAATAAAAATAAAATAGGGCTCAGGGTGTAGCTCAAAGGTAGAATGCCCCTGGAATCAATCCCCAGTACCACAAAAAAATAAAAAATAAAAAGAGAATATGAAGGACTTAGTATACTTGTTTATACATGTATAAACATCTGTGTATGCATAGACACTTTGTGCTATGTGCACATGGGTTCATAATACACATCTATAAATAATGAATTAACACGTGTAGTATATAAGCATAATAAACATATTTTAGGTTGAGATTTTCATAAGTAATTAGGTATGCTTGGTTTTAATATTTGGAGAATACATAATTTAGTAAAAATAGATATCATTAAAATATAATTCTTTGGAAGCTGAGACAGGAGGAACATAGGTTCAAGAACAGCCTCAGTAGTTTAGTGAAATCCTCAGCAAACTAGCATGACACTGTATCAAAATAAAAAATAAAGAGGTCGGGAGTGTAGCTTGGAGGTAGAATACCCATGTATTCAATCATCTCTACCAATAATAATAATATTTATGTTGTCTTAAACATCTGATTTTTTAAAATAAAAATACTTAGTAAAAGGGAAGTTTGTTATATATTTAGAATTATGAGTGGTAATGTAACAAACCCCACAAAATATGTATAAAGCAGATTTTAAAATGTATGTCAAATACTTATAATTGTCATTTCAGAAGAACAAAAGAAAATAGCAACTTGAGGGAAAATCCTTTCTTCAAACTATTTCCTATGAATTTTTACTAGTCAAAGATATGGATTTTCCTGTTAATCAATGAAATAATCAACCTGAAACAAAGAAATATCCTCAGTGGAAAAACAAAATATCAGGACCAAGTATAAATATGAGATTTATATTTCAAAATTTTATAAATGAAGCAATTTTATTTGGCATTTTATTTTTGAAAAATTATAATATTTTCCTTCATAATTTGCAGCCATAGATTAACATTTGCCATATAATTAGCAAAAATTTACCTATGTATCATGACTATAAAGCAGACTAGGAAGCTTGTGGGGAAAGTTGAAATACATACAATTAGAATGGTGTGTCATGTATGTAATGTTCAGTAAGAACTAGAATGAGCTCAACAGATCCTACACACAGACGTACACAGCCTTCATAGTTTTCAGTTATAATTTAGGAGTCTGAAATCTTCTTTATACTTTGAAAAGATTTATAGATACTGAATCTAAGTACTATTTTGTTCCAAGTAGGCTTGTTGCTTTGCTGCTATGAAAAACATCATTTTAAAAAGGAGTCGGATAAATGGCAGAGTTTGGGCTTTTTTATTGTAATAAAATTAAAGAATATACTGAAATACGTCAATTCTATCACTACTTGTTGCCCTTATTCTTTTTTTTATAATATGAAAGACACTCTAAAGTCAATTGAAAGTTCAAGTGCTATCTAATGCTAATAATAGTAACATTTTTACTAGTTACTTCAAGGAAACATATATTTTAAATGCTAAAAATTTCTCCAACAGAGAAGAAACATCTACTTTACTACTATTTGCTATAAGTTTCTATTTCTATATAGATAACTATGAGAAAATAAAATACCAGTTGGTCCAAAATCTAATAGAAGTAAAAGAATACCCTATTTTAGAGAAGAGAAATATCTATAGAGCAGCTATATATCTTTTTAGAAACTGGACCATGATTAAAAGAATCTGATTTAAAGGAGCATATATTCCAGAGAGAAAATGCCTGCCATATAATAAAATTAATGCATCTAAAATGAAAGAATACCACGTAGTTGTATGACTGAGAGCACAACTTTAACTAAAATAATCAGGGAAGGTTACCGTGAGTAACATTTGAGAACATTCTCGAGTAGAGTAGTGAGAATAGGGTAGTATGTAAACCTCGTAGGGAATTCCAAGCAGAATACAGAGCAAAAGCTTGATAAATTAATTTTTCACAGAATAACTTTGTAATTGTATAAAATCATAGTGTTAATGAATGAGGTGGGGTAGTAGTAATTGTAGTAGAAAAGTTTCAGTCACCTATCATTCACCTTAGGATTTCCCATCTCTTTTGTCTATATCATATTAGGTAATCGTCACAGCAGTACCTGTTAATTCTATCTAGTCTAGATAGGCCCAGGCCAACATAAATCATAAAAAATTAAACCAAGTCTGCCTATTCCAAGCTATAGAGTTGGCATATATTGGGCATATGATAAGTTCTGACTGACTTACTGACCGGATTTATATGATGTGCAAAGCCTATCTATCAAATAGAACTACCTCATATTTATTACTTAAAAAACAAAATAAAACCCTAAGAATAACATACTATTTCAAAATTAGCTAAAACATGAATAAAAGATGTGAAGCACGAAAGAACAATATGATTCCTGATTAGAAAACAGAAACAATATAATAATACTCAGAAAAATACAAAATCAAATGAAACTATTATTTTAAAAATGAAGATTTCATTGACATCAGCAAAATGGCAGAGTAGGAAGCTCCAAGCTCGAGTTCCCCATAGAAACATTAAAAAATAGACAAAGACTATCAGAACCAATTTCGTCAGGACTCTGCAAGACAGTCAAAGATTGTAAGAAACAAAGTAAATGGTGAATCATGAAAAAGACGTCTGGAAACATTGGGAAGGCTTCATGACGCCTTCACTTGCCCTTGCTTCACTTCTCTGGTTCAGGAGCAGTCTGTACCAGTCTGGACCCGGGTCCCTGGTACTGAAGGGTGCAGAGCAGATTCTATTCACAAAGTTTGTGTAGATGTGTTCTATCCTGCCTGAGACCTCTCTGAAGAACCAACACGTGCTGCTCATCTCTAGTTTGCCTAACTTGAAACTCAGCCCAGTTAGAAAAGGGGTGGACATTGCTTGAAAATGTTGCAAAGTTGAAGAGCAACCTACAGATAACCTGAGGTAAAAGTTTATAGTCGAGAAATACTATAAACGGTGCCTAAAATGTAGGAAGAAAAGCTAATAGGTTTTCTTGGAAAGTTGGAGCAATCTATATGGGGTTTGGCAAAAAAGGTAAGCAAAAGCCATATGCAGCCGGGCGTGGTGGCGCACGCTTGTAATCCCAGTACTTTGGGAGGCAGAGACCGGAGGATCCAGGTTCGTGGCCAGCCTCAGCTCGCTCTCTCTCTCTCTCTCTCTCTCTCTCTCTCTCCTTAGTGAGGCCCTCTGCAACTTCGTGAGACCCGGTTTCAAAATAAAGTATAAAAAATAGGGCCGGGGGTGTAGCACGGAAGTAGAACACCACTGGGTTCAATCCCCACCCGGTACCACCAAAAAAAAAAAAAGCCATATGCATGACTAGGGCAAGATGAATGGTCAGAATAGACCAGAGAAGATATTAAGCTTTTAATTTGGGTTGATCCCTAGTTTCACTGCAAGTTTGGCTACATACTAAAGGAAGGTTACAGCATAGAGCTAATCTGCCAAGACTGGGAAAGATGTTTGGTTTATTTATTTATTTATTTATTTTAGCTCCTGGCATCAAAGGAAACACTAGCTCAACACAAACAAAGGCACAAAGACATCATTCAGTAAAACAAACATACCAAGGAGTACAGTCTTTTCAAAATTAATTGGAGAGAGTAACTAGACAAATGGACTATACAGTCTTCCACCAAGTGAAACGGGCATGTATGGATGTATATCTTTGATTCTCACTATGATGCATAATTACAATGCACCAATAAAAGTGTATTTTAAAAACTGGGAAGGGGGAAAATCCGAACTCCAGAGTCACCATGTTCTCATATTCAAATGCCCAATTTTCAACAAAAACAACAACAACAAAAATCACATGGCATACAAAAACCAGAGCCATATAGTTCATTCAAAGGAACAAAATATATTGACAGAAACCATCCTAAAACACAAACAATGGAATAACTAAATAAAACTTTGAAACAATTGTCTAAATCATGTTCAAAGAGCTAAAGGAAAACATGGATGAAGAACTAAAGGAAAATAGGCAAATAATGTATGAACAAAATGTGACTATCAATAAAGAAAAAATTAGCCAGGCATGGTGGCGCATGCTTGTAATCCCAGTACTTTGGGAGGCGGAGACAGGAGGATCCGGGTTCGCAGCCAGCCTCAGCTCTCTCTCTCTACTTAGTGAGGCCCTCCGCAACTTCGTGAGACCCAGTTTCAAAATAAAGTATAAAAAATAGTGCCGGGGGTATAGCTCAGAGGTAGAATGCCCCTGGGTTCAATCCCCGGTACCGCAAAAAAAGAAAAAAAAGAAAAAGAAAAAATTATAAGAAGGAAACAAAGCTGGGAGCAGGGGATTGTGAGTTCAAGGGGAGAATCCACATTTAAAAAAAAAGAAGAAAACATTTTGAGGGTGGGGATGTGGCTCAGTGGTAAAGCACTGCTAAGCATGTATGAGACCCCAGTTTTGATTCCCGTTACCACATAACTAAATAAATAAATAAGAAAAGTTCTGGAGATGAAGTGAATGAATTCAAAAGCAGATTTGAGCAGACACAAGTGAAACTCTGTGAACTCAAAGACAGAACAATTTAAATGATCAAGTCAGAAGGTATTAAAAATAAAAACAATGAAGAAATATGAATTAATTGCCCAACAAAACTGTAGGTCACTATCAAGCTGCCCAACACATGCATTATCAGGAGTCTCAGGAGGAGAATAGAGATAAAGGGGAAGAAAGAATCTTTGAAAAGAATTAAATATTTCTCAACTTTGGAGGAGGACATAAAAACATCCAAGAACTTTGGTAACCTAATAGGATAAACTGGAAGAGATTCATAGCAAGAAACATTACTTGTTCCTTGTTAAAAGTAAAAGGATTTACTATCTAGATTATATAAAGGACTCTTATAACTCAATAATGAAGACAAACAACCCAATTTTAAAATGTGCAAGGGATTTTGATAGATTACTAGTATTATAGTGGGTTACTATAATGAAAAAGAAAAACTAAGAACAGAAAATAACAAGTATTGATGAGGATATGGAAATTTTGGAAAGATTAATAAGCAAAATCAGCATTGTCTTTTTTTTGAAGTTACAAAGTTTCTAAGGAAGAGAATGGTTTGCAGCCATAGATAACGTCAACAAAAGTTACCAATCTGAAAAATTTAGACAATCAAGGAAAATATAATAATGCAAAATATGTAAGAGAAAATAGGGTTACTTGAGAGCTTGTAATTCCTTTCACATTAGTCCAAACTTAATTTCATAATCTAATCTAAAGATGTTTCTTTACACACACTGGGCACAGAACATTTTTTTTTTTTTTTGCGGTACCGGGGATTGAACGCAGGGGCATTCTACCTCCGCGCTACGCCCCCGGCCCTATTTTTTTTATACTTTATTTTGAAACCGGGTCTCACGAAGTTGCGGAGGGCCTCACTAAGCAGAGAGAGAGAGAGAGAGAGAGAGAGAGAGCGAGCTGAGGCTGGCCGCGAACCCGGATCCTCTGGTCTCCGCCTCCCAAAGTACTGGGATTACAAGCTTGCGCCACCATGCCCGGCATACAGAACATGTTTTATATCAAACTGAAGCAAGGGGTATATGTGTTCTTAAAGAACTCAGATGGCAGTCAGGCGTGGTGGCACAAACCTATAATCCCAGAACCTGGGAGGCTGAGAAGGGGGGATTGCAGGCTCAAGGTCAGCCTCAGCAACTTAGTGAGCCCCTGTTTCAAAAAATAAAAACAAAAGAGGGCTGGAGGTAGAATGCTCTGGGTTTAATCCCAATTACCAAAAAAGAAAAAAAAGAACTCAGATGGCATTCCTATAGAATAAAAGGAGATCTCAGATAAACAAGCTACATGTTTTATAATCTATGACTATGACTACAACTATGATATATATATCATATATAATGTGTGCCACATATTATATATCATGTGTATATGTTTGTTAGAATATGTATTGTGTGTATATATATTATGTACAGAGGTTTATTTGTTTTGAGCTCTCCTTTTCCAATTGGTAAATTTATTCACCATACTGAACATTTACAGAAAAGAAAATCAAAATTCTACCAAAAACTTAGAGAAATATACAAAGAAAGCACAGAATTCAAGAAGATACACTAGAAAATATAATAAGCAAAAATAGGCAATGATGATAAATTTATTTTTGCAATATTATAACTTCCCGTTGTTATGTTTTTCTGTTCACATTTTTTCATTCATTTAACAAGTACATTTACTAAATGACTATTATATCATGCCATGTTTACCCATTTCTTCATCCATGGCACTCAGTGAATACAAGGGAGAGAGATTCTTCTTTCATAGGTCCCCGAAGTGGGTGCTTCTGCCCCTCATGTGGTACCGGAACAAAATATAGATAAATAAAAGCATGTAAATTTGTCACTGCATCTCTGTTTATTTGCTTAAAGAAGGTAGCTTTCTAGGAGAACACTGAGTATTTTTGTTTTCTGAAAAGGAGGCAGTAAGCCAAATAAATTAGAGAAACTCTGTGGTTATCTCATTCCCAGAATATAGCATAGGAAAATAGAATATATCACAATAACTGACATCACAATGTTGGGAGGCAGCTGCCAATTTTCAAGAATTTTAAGACATCTATCGATGAACACATTGCCTGAAAATCTGTATGCTTTTCTTTTACAGTAAGTAACAATCAATTTACTTGCTTCATCGTGTTACTGAAAAGCTCCTTTTGCCAAAATTGTTGTTTGGAAAGAAATCTATGAATGAATTCTCACAGTTGAATCTTAGTTGACTTATCAGGTTTTATTTAATGAATTTCCTTTCAAGAAGATCCTATTGATGTTTATTGATTATGCATAAATCCCCTTGAAAATTCTAGTGTGCCAATGTAAGACTGTTGCCTCTAAATGCTTTAACTCAAATGAGACACTGGTGATATCACTGCTCCCTATATGCACAGCTTCTTCAGGCTCAAGTCTCATTTCCTTCAATAACCCTTTCAAGCTAGAGTGATCACACCCTCTGAATTCATAGTCTCACTTTTTAAACTTATGTACAACTTAAACCCATGTTCTTTTGGTATTTTATTTACCTTTTATATTTTTATGCATTATTTAACTCTTATACTTTAAAGTTTTTACTCTTATTCCCTCCACTCACTTGATAATCTGATTTTGTCTTTTGATATACAGATGTGTGTGTGTGTGTGTGTGTGTGTGTGTGTGTACATACTCACATTCTTATTGTATTTTGGTATCCACAATTAGAATATAAGCTCCTTAAGGGTAGTGACTTGGCCTGTTTTGCTCATTTATAAATTCCCACTGCCCAGCATAGCAATATAAACACAAAATAAATATTTGTTAAATGAATGAATTAAGTACTCATTGTTATTTATTACTTAATTTAAAAAATACCTAAAAAGGACTGGGCACACTGGTACATGCCTATAATCCCAGTACTTGGAAGGCTGAGATAGGAGGATCATAGGTTCAAGGACAGCCTCAGCAACTTAGCAAGACCTTGTTTCAAAGAAAAAAAAAAGGGCTGTAGGTATAGCTGAGAGGTAGAATGTCCCTGAGTTCAATCCCAGAATCCCTCCTCCAAAAAAAAAAACTGATAAAGTACAATGACTATTTTGGTCATTTTATTTTATACCATGTGCCACTATGTCCAGTCCTTTAAGTTAAGCATTATTGTAATCCACAATTGAGTTTTAAAATGTCCTTTAATAAGCTGGGCATGGTGGTGCATGCCTGTAATCCCAGTACTTGGGAGGCTGGAACAGGAGGATTGCAGGTTTGAGATCAGCCTCAGCAACTTAGGAAGACTCTCAGCAACCTAGGGAGACCGTGTTTCAAAACAAAAACATAAAGGAAAGGAAATATAGCTAAGAGGTAGAATGCCCTTGGTCACCAGAAAGAAAAAGAAATGTCCCTAAATACTAGGATCCAGACAAGTGTAAGAGCTGACAGAGCTGCCAGTCCCTGAGTGAGGCTGTGGATGGCTTTGGGAAGGCAGGCTGTAGCACAGGCTGTGGATGAGTGCAGAAACACTTCTTGCTTTATTAGTGGCATCATTTTTCAGAGAAATAGCTGGGCATATGAATATAAACTGGAAATATGACTGAAGCCTTAGAAAATCAATTGTGAACTGCCATCTCTTCCTCATGCAGGAGTCTGAGCTAGCAAGTGAGCCACAGTAGACAGAACACACTGGACCATATGGGGCTCAATTTCAATAGTGGCATAATGTGGCAGTGACAGAAGCAATGAGATCAGGGAACTGAAATGAACTAGGGGACTGATGAGCCTTTCCAATCTGATTTGAGAGAGTAAATCCCGCAAATGTATAATCCACATGTATTTAATGCAGAAAAGCAAAAGCACAGGAGCTTACATTGCAGCAATAGTCTACTAGAAGTTGTTTACTCATTTATTTATTGATTTAATATGCATATATCACATTATGTACAGAAACTGGTTTCAAGAATCATCTTTGCAATTTCATATACACAGTTTAAAATGCAGAAATACTTTATTCATTCTCTTGTTTTGTGGCTTTTATGGTTAAAGAATGTCCCCTGAAGAGCTCATATATTAATGTTCATAGTTGATATAATTAAGCCATGAGGGTTATAATTTCATCAGTATTTAAATCCATTACAATGGATTTCCTGGGTGGTAACCTAGGCAGGTGGGTTGTTGCTGGAGGCGCTGGGTGTGATCTTGGGAACTGTGCTCATGTCCTTGAATCCCCTTGCTTGTTTGCTCTCTCTTGCTTCAGGCCTCCATGTCAGAGCTGAGCTTTATTTTATTTTATTTTATTTTTGGCGGTACTGGGGATTGAACCCAGGGGTGTTCTACCTCCAAGCTACACCCCCAGCCCTATTGTTTTTATACTTTATTTTGAAACCGGGTCTCATGAAGTTGCGGAGGGCCTCACTAAGTAGAGAGAGAGAGAGAGAGGGGGAGAGAGAGAGAGAGATAGAGAGAGAGCTGAGGCTGGCCGCGAACCTGGATCCTCCGGTCTCCACCTCCCAAAGTACTGGGATTACAAGCGTGCGCCACCACGCCGGCCTCAGAGCTGAGCTTTGCTCTCTCCCTCTTTCTGCCTCTGGCCGCCATGCCCTGAGCCCTGTCTATGAACCCAACCTCACATAGACTGAACCTCTGAAATCTCCAGAAGTGTGAGCAAACAAATATTCCTTCCTCTAAGTTGTATGATCAGTTGCTTTGGATTACAGCAGTGAGAACACTGACCAAAATACTGGCCTCAGCAAAAACTCTGAGACATTCTCCCATTTTAACTTTCTGCACAATACCCCACACTGTGCCAGTCATGGTGAATAAGACAAGCCACAAACACAGGTTTTATGGGGTGATAATACATGGTAAATAAGTAATTGCAATGCAATATGCTAAATAAAAATTACAATGTGCTATATTGTATAGAGTGTCATGCAAGCAATTTGGAAGGGACAAAAACTTTTCTTTGTTTGGAACAAAGTAGAAACACTTTAGAGGAGGAATATTTCTTTGAGTTTAATCGTGAGCTATGAGTAAATTTCCATCATATAAACTTCCAGGTAGGGAGAAAAAGTTGGCAAAGGCACTAAAGCATTAACAAGTTGATAGTAATTCTACAAAAAGAGTTAAAGATTAGATGTAAGTCCATCTGAGAGAGGCAAGATCTGAATGTGAAAGTTAAGCAAGTGCCAAATTAAAAGGACTTTGTGCACATACACAAAAAGAGCTAGTCTCAGTGGTGCATGCCTGTAGCCCCAGTACTTGGGAGGCTAATACAGGAGGATCACAGGTTCAAGGCCAGCCTCAGCAATTTAGCAAGACCCTCAGCAACTGAACAAGACCCTGATTCAAAAATACAAATAAATAAAAATAAATGTCTTTGGGTATAGCTCAGAAGTACAATCCCTGAGTTCAAACCCCCGTAACCCCCCCCAAAAAAAGAAAAAAAAAAGAGTTTTGACATTGTTTTGTCTCCTCTGAGTACTCTAGATAACATTATACATATTGGTTTAGGACATTCATGTGGCAAAATGCAGTGAATAGATTGGAGAAAGTAACTATAAGACCTCATATTTTTTGGTTCCTAAATTTGATATTTTTAGGTTCTGAAATTTGATATTTTAATGGTGATTATACAATGTATGAGAGAGTGGCAGATACTAAAAAAACAGCATCGTATTGGCACAAAAAACAGACACATAGACCAAAGGAATAGAATAGAACATACAGAAACAAATAGAAGATACAGAAACAAATCCTCATACTTATAGCCAGTTAATTTTTGACAAAGATACCAAAAACATACTCTGTAGAAAAGGCAGCCATTGCAACGAATGATGATATGAAGACTAGATATTAATACATACAAGAATGAAATTTGATCACTGTCTTTCACGCTGCACAAAAGTCAACACCAACTAGATCAAAGACCTAGAAATTAGTCCAGAAACTTTGTCATTACTAGAAGAAAACATGGGACCAACTCTCTAGCATATAGGCAGTGGTAGAGACTTCCTCAGTAAGGCCCCCAAAGCTCAGGAAATAAAACCAGGAATCAATAAGTGGAATGGCATCGTATAAAACAGCTTCTGCACAGCAAAGGAAACAAGAGTTGAAAAGGAGCCTACAGAATGGAAGAAAATCTTTGCCAGCTACTCCTCTGATAGAGTACTAATAATCAGAATACACAGAAAGCTTAAAAAAAAAAGAACTTTGTTTCTAAGACTCAAGGAAGTGCCAGGGACTGCCATACTTAAACTGAGTTTACATGCGCTGAGTCCTCAGCTATGTTTTCAACATGAGCTTAACAAAAATGAGCTCCGTGTCTTGGATGCTTCTCTTTGCAATTTCGGTGTTTATGCTTATTGACTTGGCATGAAGCCAGATAAGCAGCTCATGTAGAAAAACTTGGCAAAGAAGAACACTGTTTCCATTGAGAATTCCTTCAGCCTTCATTTTGCTATTAAACCTATCTTGTGCAGTCTAGATTCAGTAGGATCCATCACAGTGAAATAGGCAGAATATCGGAAAAGTAGCATTCTGGATAATTAGTATAGCATAGGGGTTAAAGAATTAGCTCATGAGTCACATCGCCTGGATTTATTTAAATCCTCTGTGACCTTGAGCTAATTATCTGCCTTTACTTCATGCTTGGATTCCAGAATTCCATCTATTTCATAGTGCTTTTATGAGGGTCATAATAACCTATAAAATATAATCAGCACCACGTCTGGTAAGTATACTTGGTCAATAAGTACTAATACTATCATTCTACATGTATAAGAATATTACTGCAATGACTTGTTTCTTCCTTTCCTATACTAGGATAGCTACTGGATATCGAATTGGTATAGTGTAAAAACTAAGATACTGGAGCATAATATTCACTCTTTTTTCCAACTTCTTTAAAAATATTCCCATTTTCTTCTCATTCCTACATTTCCAAAACATTCTGGCAGCAACATAGAACAGCATGATGAATCAGTTGTTCAAGTCACCTTAATATTTGTTGCATCAATAAATGAATAACGGTAAATTTTAATATACCAAATATGTAACACATATACTTAAACTATTCTTTTTGACACATGGTAATGACCACAGAATTATAATGGTTCACCTAAAATTATGCTTTCTCATCTAACAATTGTGCCAGGTATTTTGGAGGAAGGCATAAATCTCCAGTAATGTTCCTGTGGCAATGGGAAGTAATTAGAATATTTCACACCTAGAGATTAATATTTTGGATTTATACTGTACCTTTCATCTAAAGGCTCAAAAAGCCTCTATAAACATTAACTCATTAACTTTCCAATTGCCTCACCTCCCATAAGGTAATGACTTGTCCAACAGCATTTCACAAATGAGGAAAATTAAATTGATAATAACTAACTATTACACTTATGACTTAGGAATCATAACATATTTTAAGATGTGTTTCGAGATGTGTGTGTGATATACCCCCTGCCCTATTTTATTTATTTTTATTTTAAAGAAAGATCTTGCTAATTGCTGCAAGTCTCAACCTGCCCTCCCTGTCTCAGCCTCCTGAGTACTGGGATTACAGACATTTGCCACTGTGCCCAGTGTGTTTTGAGATTTTAAATAACATTTATGGATGCTTAGATTTTCTACATATGTATAAAATGCTTATATGATTTTCATTATATTGTTTATCTTGGCATTTCTTTTAAAATCATATTTCAATTATTTCATGGCTTCTAAAATCATCAAAGTAAGCTTTATGAATTTCTACATACAATGCTTTAGAAGTTTAGATATAAGTACTTTAGAAGAAGCCTTCTTTGAAACAAGTATTTAATGTACATAAAGCTCAGAGAGATGCTATTTGTGCATGGGTATATATGAATGTTCATATATTTTAAGTTTCTCAACACTAGGAATAAAAATTAATATAATTTTGTGCTTACCAAAAATTAACCAGTTTATAGTGTAGAAAAAAGATGTCATGTCCCAATACTAATTATCTTTATGTTTATAGATCTTCATATTTTATCTCTAACTCAAAATTATATAAATACAATATATCTGTTGAATTAAATTAATTTAACAATGTGTATTTTATAGCAACTTGAAATTGAAGTTCTTTATGACATGGGTCCAATCCATACTTATAATTTTATCTCCAAATACTCTTCACTTGACATTTATTTTACTTATAACAAATCATTCACTCCCCCCACCAAAAAAATAAAAACCCTGGGTAGCATTTTCCTTGATGTGATTTTGTTACTTCTCCTCAGAACAAAACCCTATTATGTTCTGAGGCTTTTTGCTGAAGTAAGGACTCTTCCCTGCAGCCTCCCCAGATCTTCTCCACAGGAGATGCTGTTTGTGTTTTTCCTATGTGTCCCTCACATGCCAGACCCTACACACACACACACACACACACACACACACACACACACACACACACGGAGTTCCTCGTCAAGGGCCAAAGAACCAATGAGTGTAACAGCCCAGGCCCCCTGTTAGTGCATGTAACTGCTGTGGAGATTTTTTACCTGGAACACTTCTCCTAGAACAAGTTCTTTGTCTATTTCTACCTCTGCTTTTCTCACTCCCTTCCGTTTTCTTCTGGGTGTATTCTTCAATGAGTGATTTGTGTAAGAATCCCCCATTTTAGGCTTTTCTTGAGAACTCACAGGACAACACCCTCATTTCAATGAATTCCTGGCTTCACTATAACTTGATTTATAATAGTAGACAATAAAAATAATTTAAAAGTCCAATAATGGGGGCTTGGTTAAATAAATTGCTTCCTATCTCTACAGTAGAATAACAAGCAGACATTTAAAACATTAGTTTAGAAAACACTGGACAGAGTTTATGATATAAAAAGGCAATAAACATTGTTTATAGTTTTCTGAGCAAGGTCCATGCAACATAATGGAGATAGGGCTCTGACAAGATGCGATATAGTCCCTGACCTTGTGAAGTGTACGGCAGCCTGAGACACATATATAAAGTATTACACAATAACCATCTTCTAGGTTTTTTCTGAGTTAAATGCTGTGAAAAAAAGCACAGTTCACCGAATGATGAGAGATTTAACTTTTTCTGTAATGCCAAAAAGACTTGAGTGAGGAAAGAGCATTTGATTAAAACAGTGACCAGATAAAGGAAGCAGCAAACTCAATAATCCTTAGGAAGAAGGGACATAATGCTTTTGAATAACTAAAAGAGCCAGTATAGTTAGGGGAAGAAATGGTGATGAGGCAGGAGTCTAAAACTCTAGAACTTTGTAAGTCATGGTGTATGCTTTATTTTGTCTTAAGACCCATGGAGGTCAAAGAGTGACATAAGGAATTTTAAGCACAATGGGGACATGATGCTATTTTTATTTTAAAATATTTAAGTTACTCTGAGGATAATATATTCATAGGGGTAGAGGACATATGTATTCAAGTTATGAGGCTATTAAAATATGAAGTTAGAGATCATGGACATTTGAGTCGGGGAGCAATGGAGATGGGAATAAATAGGTAGATTGGAGATATTTAGTAAGTAGAAATAATGGGACTTGTGTCTGACTGGCTATGAGGCTGGGGACGAAAGGTGGCATGACTTCAGGAGTCTGGCTTTGTCAGCTGCCAAACACTGGTGCCGCTCACTGACATAGACATCATGATTAAATGGGGGTGCAGAGGGGTGAGGAAAGAATTCCAGCTCCAAACATATGAAGATTAGGGTGACTTTCTGATATCCAAGAAGAATTATTAGGTGTACACAAACCCAGAACTCCAAATTACTCATAAATATGTGAGTACACACACATATGTGAGTACATGGACATATGTGCCTATACACACACTTATATGTATGTGTATATACTATATGGGCATTACCATAAATAAAATGTGTGTGTGTGTGTGTGCCTGTGTGTAATGAAAATCAAAGCCATACATTATAATATTAAAAATGCTTATCATGGAATAATAGAATTATGGAGCAATGCAATTCCCTTTGTGCTTTTTTATATTTGCCATCTTCCAGTATATACACACGAATTTTGTCCTTGTAAAACAAGTTTAAAAAGACTGATTTGTCTTCCATGTACCAGCACAGATCTCTGAAGACTACTCAACCATAGTCTTCTGCATGCATTAGAGAAACCAATTCTTAGAACCAACCAGAGGATGTCTGGAAAGTAATTTATATTACAAACTTGACATTTGGCTTTTCATGACATTCAACTACCTGTCCTTGTATTAGTCAGGGTTCACCAGAGTAATAAAACTCACAGGATATGTATATGGTAAAATGGGATTTATCAAGTCAGCTTACAGTCCAAAGCAGTGTAGTCCCTAGTGGCTGCCTACACATGGAAAACCAGAGGAACCAGCAGCTGGTCAAGTGGTCCAAAAGCTGGGGTCTCAGAATCTGAGCGACCCATAATGCAGTCCTAGTCCAAGATGGAAAGGTCAGGAAATGCTCCAGAGAAATGATGGTGAAAGTCCAGTTTGAAAAGCTAAAGGCCAATATCCCAGCCAAGAGCAGATGTGCCTTTCTCAGGAAGAACCAGGCATGCATCACGCAGCTATCTCCTTCTTTTATCCAGGTCCCACACCTATTAGAACAGTATTGCCCACATTCATGGCAGGACTCCCCCTTCAATCTGCCGATGCAGAAACCAGTCATCTCATCAACACACCCAAAGTCACATAATCTTATTTTAGGTATTTCATAATCCAGTCAAGGTGACAATTCAGGTTAACCATCACAGTCCTTATAGCTCATCTTTCTTATTTTGTAGAAAACATCCTCTTTATACCTTTTAAAATACAAATAACCTTTTATTGCATACCTCAGACTTTTAATTGCATACATAAAATGCTTCAAATTGATTCATAACATACTGACTCCATAACATACAATTCCTTTGTTTTCCTCCAAAAAATCATAATTGAGAATAAGTAACTCTCATATCACCCTTCCCCAAAGTCAGACTGAATGCAAAATAAATAATAATTATTAATGATTGCTCATTATGTACTAGGCAAAGCTCTTGGTACCTTATAGGAATTCTCTTATTTAATAATAAATCTAAGAGTAAAGAACACTTATTGTATTCTTTCTTAGAATGAGAAAACAGGTTCAGATATGGTGAATACGTGGCTGTGCAGGACATAGCTAGGAGCTGAGAGCTGAAATCCCATCTGACTCAGGGTTTCAGCAGCTTCATGCCAAACCTCATGATATACTATGATAATCCTCCAAAGAGTGTGGTTTGGTGTGAATTCTGAAACTAAAATTTGAGATGTAATTTTTCTTAAACCATGGTTCCTTCAAACAAAAAGAAAAAAAAATTCTCCAAGGAATGTGACTCTTTCTGGTGTAGTAATCAATAGCTCAAGGAGTCCTGAAGCAGAGATTTATCGATTACCTATTTTATCAGTAGGGATGCTTAATGTTGAACAAGTAAAAAAAAAAAAACTTAAATCAACCTTAAAAAGAAAATTATTGGCTCACATCATGAAAATTCTGGAGGGCGGGCAGGCTCCGGGCACAACTGGATGCAGAGGTTTACAAAACCATCCAGGCTTGGCTCTGCTTCTTTGTGATTCTCTGGGCTCAGCTCTGCTGCTGGCTGGCTCTGTTTCCAGGCTGAGAGCCAAGATGGCTACAGCAAGTCTAGGTTTCTCATCCACACAAAACACCATTACAGTAAATGGGAAAACCTTTGTCCATGTTTCTAAGCTCCACACATGAGCTTTGAGACTCTAATTAGGCCAGTCTGGCCATAGGTCAACCCCTCACCAATTACCACTCGCAAGAGGATTGAACTGGAGGGTTGACTCAGCCTGGGTCGCATGCTTTGCTCATGGTGTCTTGATGCCCATAAATATCCACAGTAAAATCAAGAGACACAGAGAAGCAGCGGGAGAAACAGCAGTAAGTATCCCTCCATTGTGTCTGAAATTTGTACATACAACATCTAATCCAAATGCAGCCTAAAATCCCAATGAAATGGGAATTCTACTGTATGAATTCAAATACAGAAGATTACAGTGTTATGAAAAACAGGGCTTGTTTAAAATCTCATTTTGTTTAATAGGTTCTGCTTTCCTCACACAAGCAGTAGCAAATTTTGACCATTTTATATAGAAGGCATGTCAACAATTGATTTGTGGGGGGGGGTTGTTTTGTTTTATGGTACTGGGGATAGAACCCAAGTACATTCACCTCTGGCCCTATTTTATTCTTTTATTTTGAAACAGGGTCTCACTAAATTACCATGCACTGGCCTCAAATCTGCAATCCTCCTTTCTCAGCCTCTCAGGTACTAGGATTACAGGCATGCACCAACACACCCAACTTTATGTCAGCTATTGAGTCATTCAGTTTTCTTCAGTTTAGATGAAAAATAAATGAAAAAGTAGTAGACATTATATGTGTGCATTCTCATTATTCCTTCTTTTTACTTCCCTAAATTTCTTTTACTTCACAAGTATTTGCTGTCCCTCAATATGGAAAAAGCAAAGTATTAGTCATCATGGGAACTGCATGATTTGCAAGGCAAATTATTACCTCTCTGGGGTTACACAAACACTGGGGGAGAGAGATAGATCCTCAGTTAACTAAAGTAAGACTGGTTAGGCTAAATGCTCTAACTGGAGTTCCCCCTCCAATGTCTAAATACCAGAATGCTTATTCAAACTTGAACTTGATGTGTTTGGCAAATACTTTCTCTTGCCTGTCTATTTAAAAAAAATAATGGCGGGTCTATGTTAACTTTAATAGAAATTAAGTATATTTTAACCAATTTAAAGTATTCATAAAAGTAAAAGAGAAGCAGTGTGACTCATCGCTTGGGATTAGGAATGATTCAAATTGCATGAATTGTCTGGCAATAATGTTTTGCATATATCTTAAGCCCCTATGTACCATAACTAGGACAAACATTAAAATTTAATTTTGTGTAGCACCACCACAGTGAGTAATACAGGGCCTTGAACAGAGTTATAATTGCTCCATAAAGATCTGTTAAGTGAATTTTGATGAGTGAAAGGAGTCCCCATGCATACTGTTAAGGTATACTTAATTTTTCTAGAAATGTAAATATCCTGATTGTAGTAATTTTAATATATATTTGAGAAAATGAGCCTGAAAAAAATATTCAGGATTTTTCCACATTCCAATTTCTCTTTAGTTAGTAGCTGGCACTTTTTTTTTTGTTGTTTTTTGCAGGACTCATGACTTCCAATGTAATTCACAGGCTAAGTGTAAAATTCTGGATGGCTTCAAGACAGTTTTGTCAGCAGCCTATGTTCTAAGCTCTAGCAAGGACCAGCCCCATTGAAATATGTGCAGCTTTGTAGCATTTCTGCCCCATTTTTACTCATGTTCATTTCAATCCAATACCCAAGCAATAGCCCCTTAGATAGCTCATTGTTGCTTTCTATTCTGCAAAGTCTAGTATTAGCAAGCCTCCTTTCTGAATTCCAAGACTTCAGTTTAAACTTGAGTTGATAATGTTTCTTTCATAAACAACTACTAAATATATACTATGTGAGGAGTGAGTTTACAGACACAGGAAGAATCTTTTCAGAATTAGAAAAAATAATGAATTAGACATTTCTAAATATTGTCCCTGTGAATAAAATGTTTAACATTCTTTCCTGGGGAGTGGAGAGGAGGCAGAATTCTTGAAATCTTACCAATTCTACTTATGAATATTGCTACAAATAGTATGGTATATCCAACGAACAAATATAGATGATCTGAAATCTATGCCTTGTGAATATTCAAGGTGATACACACTTGTACAGAAGTTTTAACTATTGAAGCCAGTCATGGAAATCACTTCAGGCTCTTTGGTCACTGCTTTTTTTTTTTTTTTTTTTTTTTTTTTTTTTTTTT
>PVJS01014810.1:0-39798 GCA_004027185.1 Glis glis | reverse complement strand
ACACCCCCGGCCCTATTTTTTATACTTTATTTTGAAACCGGGTCTCACGAAGTTGCGGAGGGCCTCACTAAGTAGAGAGAGAGAGAGAGAAACAGGGAGAGAGAGAGAGAGAGAACTAAGGCTGGCCTCGAACCCGGATCCTCCGGTCTCCGCCTCCCAAAGTACTGGGATTACAAGCATGCGCCACCACGCCCGGCTCATGTGCCACACTTCTAAAGCAGTAGGGAACCTTTCTTCTATCTCTTCCCTCTTAAGCAGTACCCTTTAATTGTACTTAGAAGAGAAGCAGTCAGATACAGTAGAAAAAGTCCTGGCTTCTGACTGCAAGCCTAGTTCTGCGTCTCCTTCTCTAATTTTTATCCATCAGCTTCAGTCTCTTCATCTATGAAATGGAACACTTGTTAATGTTATATCTTACCTTCCTCCCTAGATTTCTGAGTAGCTGATCTGAGGTCATGCACAGAACACACCAACAGGAGTACAAAGCATCCCCAAATGGGCCACAGTACCTTTCTGAGCTGCAGGTGAATGGGATGCCTCTGTGCCTTGATAATTAGTTCTGGGTTTTTAATTCTTTATGGGAATTGCTTGGTGTAGAAGTATCTCAAGAAAACAAAATAGGGAAAAAAAAGATGCAGCGTAAAGTCTTTCCTGTTTGTGACATTTTTTTTTTTTTGGAACTGGGGATTGAACCCAGGGGCATTCTACCTCCGAGCTACACCCCCAGCCCTATTTTTTATTCTTTATTTGGAAACAGGGTCTCACTAAGTTGCAGAGGGCCTCACTAAGTAGCTGAGGCTGGCCACGAACCCGGATCCTCCTGTCTCAGCCTCCCAAGTACTGGGATTACAAGCGTGCGACACCACACCCAGCTTTGTGACATCTTTTAATGGGAAAGTTTGATGGCATTCAAAGATCTTTATTGATCACCCAGCGTGTGAAGGGCCGTGCCGGGAGCGGGAGCTGTGGAGAACCCCTTTCTCTCCCAGCCCGCAGTGGAAAGGGCTTATACTGCTGCAGAGTCCCAGGAGGGCTGTGGGTACACAGAAGGGAGAAGGACCGGCTGGGGTTGTGAGAACAATAAATTGTGGGACAGATAGGACCACGCGTCTGGGTTTGGGAAGGTGAAGTGCTCCTCATCCCAAGAGCTGAGGCCCTGGAAGTACCATGGAAACGGGGACATGCTGACATCCCCAAGGTCCCTGGTGCCCTCTGAGGAGTGTCAGGCCATGGAGGAGGCCACAGGCAGCTCCACACAGCTCTGTCCCACTACCGGTCATGGTGGCTTGACCCAGGACCTTGTACCAGTAACCTTGACATGGTGGTCTCAGGAAATCCCTGTTCAGGTTGTGGATTTCTGGGTAGTAGGCCTGGCAGAGTGCATCGGGGCATGGAATAGCCAGGGAGGCACGTGGCACCCGGTTGGGTGGGTGCCAATGCTGGTTTATTTTGAGTGACCCCCGCAAGCCTGGACCACCTATATTAAAATCAGAATTCCCGTACCAGAACTTTCTGTGGGTCTTAGGGAAGGGCAAGAGTGAAGCAAGGGCAGGGGAATGAACCTCCACTGTGTCCCCTCTCAGAACTCCGTAGTTAGCTCCTCCTGTTGTTCAACAAGAGAGGAGTGGGGGCTCAGTGAGGTCACAGCACACGTCTCTCACCAGGCCATTTTCCCACGTGTCACACAGACACAAGGACTGGGAAAGTCCATGAGGTGATCTACAGTGGCAGGGAGGAGGTCTAAGAGGAACTGAGGACTGTCCCCAGTGAAGGATGACACTCGTCTTGGTGGTAGCCCTAAGGAAGCCAGACCTGAATCTGAATCGGAAAGAAAGGAAATACTTACGACCTGTAGATTCCCACAAGGGGGAACCAGACTGTGTTCGGGGCTGCCCATGCCTCGCACTCGCTGCGGTCTCACCCTGTAGCCTCCCAGCCGCTGCCTCTTCCTTCTATTGAGGGCAGAAAATGCAGCACAGTTTCCCTGTGTCTCTTTTCCCACAATCTGTTGTTATTGTGGGTGACAGTTTCATCCAGAGTACCAGAGGCCGAAGGAATTCAAGCCAGGGGTTCTAGAAACGCCAGCGGATCTTGGGGTGGCCTGCACAGCTGGCTTCTGAGGCTGTGCGCCTTCATGTCAAACCCCCCTGTGTAGGAAGCTGCTGGGGCTCCAGTGTGTGCACTCCCTAAACGTGTGCTCTGCGGAGACAGGTGCTTTCTCCCCCAGTCTTACCTGTTGACAGTGCCCAGTACAAAGCCTGACGTATAGGAGGTCCTGAATACAAATAGATTGCATTTTATAGTTTTTGTTAACTTTTACAATGCTTCATGATTGTGTGCTAGTGAAATTTCAGATAGTGTGAAGACAGCCCCCTTGTCTCCTACCTCCTGTATCCACAGAAAGTCTGTTAACATCCAGGCTAGGGTCCCTTCCCTGGGTACCCAACTCACAGATGCATGTACTCAAACTTGCATAGAAATACAGATACTTCTGCGACTTCATTTATCCCCACTTGCCAATGTAGCTTAGAGATCTTCCCACGTGAAAATTCAGAGAATTATCACACTTAATAAGTATTTTTTTTCAGTATCATATCTAAAAAGGAGAGCATACAGATACAAGTGTAGGTTAATGAATTTTCCCCAAGTGAACATCCTCATGTTAGCAGGGCACAGACTCAGAAGTAGAGCACTTAGTCCCCAAGGAGTCTGTCCCTTTGCCGTCACTCCCAAGGGTAACTGTACTCCTGATTTCTAATGCCACACATTAGTTTTGCCTGATTTTTAAATGTATGTAAATGGATTCAAACAGTATATACTCTTCTGTCTGGTGGCTTTCATCTAATATGTTTGTGGGATTCTCCTATGTTGTTTCTTATAATAGTTTATTTTCATTGCTTTATGACATTTTTTGTATGGATGGGTCAAAAAAAGATCAATCCCTTCTACTGTCGATGAACATTGGGGTCATTTCCAGTTTCTGTGCTACGATGAATTGCATGTCAAAGATATCACTGGCCGGGCATGGTGGTGCATGCTTGTAATCCCAGTACTTTGGGAGGCGGAGACCGGAGGATCCGGGTTCACAGCCAGTCTTAGCGCACTCTCTCTCTCTCTCCCTGTCTCTCTCTCTCTCTCTCTCTCTCTCTCTCTCTCTCTCTCTACTTAGTGAGGCCCTCTGCAACTTCGTGAGACCCGGTTTCAAAATAAAGTATAAAAAATAGGGCCGGGGGTGTAGCGCGGAGGTAGAACGCCCCTGGGTTCAATCCCCGGTACCGAGGGTATGTGTTTGGGGGTGGAAATGCTGGGCCACTGAGTATGTGTGTGTGTGTGTAACTTTAGTAGATAATGCCACACAGTTTTTAAACATTCCTATAGGATTTTATACTGCTGTAACCACACATGAGAGTTTCATTTGTTTCCTATCTTCTCTGTTTTACTCATCAATCGTTACATGATATTTCATGGTATTAGTTTGTTTATCCACGTTTTTGGTATTCTAAGAAATGTTGATGAAAACATCCTAAGTCATAGAAGTTTTTTCCCCCCATGCATGAGTATTTCCATAGTATAGACTTCTAGCTGCATCAAACAGTATATATACTTCCAATTTTCATATAAAGAGACCATGGCAAGTAATACACAAGCCAGCTAGTGGGAAAGATGCTGTCATTATTTGGTAAGTCAGTCCGTCTCTCTCTCTCTCTCTCTCTCTCGCTCTCTCTCGCTCTCTCGCTCTCTCTCGCTCTCTCGCTCTCTTTCTTGCTCTCTCTCTCTCTCTCTCTCGCTCTCTCTCGCTCTCTCTCGCTCTCTCGCTCTCTTTCTTGCTCTCTCTCTCTCTCTCTCTCTGTCTCTCTGTCTTTCTGAATGATGAGTTGTGGAGGGTGCCTGAATCTAATAGAAGACACACCCCTAACTCAGACTAAATAAATGTCAATATAAATTTTTGAGACAGGATATTTAAGAGGAAGCATGTAGTGCCAGCCAGCCAATGAGTATTATTTATATATTGGTTTGGGGAAACCTGTTTTAATAAATAGAATTGAGGTTAAAATCTATAGACATAAATATCAGTCAAAACTATAAACAATTTGAATCTTTGAAACACTGCCTTTGCTCCTTTAAACAGGCTAGAAAGATTTCATTACTGTCCATCCAAATGGTGGTCACATGTGTACTAGTGAGGCCTGGTGGGTTCTGGCTGATGTTCAGTGAGTGCGGGGTGACTGCTGACTGAGTTTTAGATCATTACTTAGTGCTAAGTACTACATGAGTGTTGGGTGAGTACTTTGTGAGTGCTTGCTGAGTTGTGAGTGCTGAATGCTGGGTTAGAGTTGGGTGAGGGCTGACTGAGTGCTGTGCCTTGCCAGATGAGATTTGGCTGAGTGTCAGTGAGGGCTGGGATAGGGCTGGCTCAGTGCTAGGTCAGGGCTGGCTGGGTGCTGAGTTTATTGACAGGTGAGGGCTAGCTGAGTACTGGATGAAGTCTTGCTGGAAGTGCTGAGCCAGGACTAGCTGAGTACTGATTGAGTACTGGGTGAGAGCTGGCTGAGTCCTGGCTCAATGCTGGTGGTGCTGCAGGCCTTAGGAAGGTTGTTCAAGCATGGTGATTGTTATGCTAGGGCAGGGCTGAGACTCTCCAGGGTCACCGTGAGCCTTCTCTCTCCAGGTTTACGTTCTGGTCAGAAGATGAGGACCTTTGTTGGGACTCCTGAGATACAATTGTGGCCTTGGCTCTCTGCTGGAGTGTCTCTATTCTGTGAAATGGGCGCTGGACTCCATGAAGAGATGCCCAAGAGATCAGAAGACACTCCCAGCTCTCGTATCCAGCATTTGAGAACTGTTAAGGACCATCCACCCCTTGATTCCTGGACCCATGAATTCTGGCTATAGGGGAAATAGTACCATAGAGTACTGTCAAGTACCATCCTTACCCCACTCCTGGTACCAATATCTGTATTGGTCAGGGTTCACTAGATTAACAGAATTCACAGAATGAGGCGACCCTTGGTATTTGGTGGTTCTTAGACTAAGCACCACTGACCAAACAATGTGAATTCAACCTAGGAAATTACCTAGGAGAGTTGATATGCCAGGCCATGTGAAGGATGCAGAAATAACAAATGCCTGTAATGTATAGGGAAGACATGTGGTTAACCTCTCTAAAAGTTACAAGAAATTAATGCCAAAAGATATGTAAAAAAATAATGCCAATAACAATTCCTTATATCTCTTTAGAAGAGTTTAGAGAGGGCTTTTCATCCATTGTGCCATCCCTGAGATTAAAGAGGTCACTTTCAGAGGGAGGTGAGAAAGGACTTCCCAGGGTCAGTGGAATGAACAGGCCATTGGAGGATAGGAAGGAGAATATGAAGAGATGAGCACCAGAAGAAACAGGACAAATCAAGGCAAAGAAACATTTTCAGGGAAGTGTAGCATGTGTGTGTGGAGGTGACAAATGAAAGGTAAAAACTGGAAAGTAACATGGGGCTTAGTTATTTTGGGCTTTGAATGTTAGTCTAAGCCATTGTGCCAAGACATAAGATCCTCTAATGTCCTTGTGCTCTATGTACTCTATGTAACCAAGGCTACTTTGACCACATAAAAGTAGAGTCTGTGACTCTTACCCTATTCAGTTTGGTAATTTCTTATTCCTAATGTTAAAGTGTCGAGAGTAGGTAATTAGTGTCCTAATACATGTTGGATGGATGGATGCATGCATGCATAGATAGATGGATGAGTGAGTGAATGGATGGATGGATGGATGGATGGATGGATGGATGAATTATGGATGGATGGATGGATGGATGGATGAATTATGGATGGATAGATGGATGGATGGATTAATTATGGATGGATAGATGGATGGATGGATGGATGAATTATGGATGGATTGATGGATGGATGGATACATGCATGTATAGCTGGACAGATAGGTAAATAGGTTAGGTAAATCAATTGCCTCTTCTTTCATGTACATCTGAATTCCTATCTCATGTAAGTTATTCTTTCTTGATACAGCTCTTGTATATGGAGAAAAGCCAGTAAGTCCCAGTGGGATTTTGAATTGTACCTGTAGAGCCACCTTGAAGAAGCCCATTTTAAGTCTGCCCCCAAATTTCCCCAACCCATTGCCCAATTCTCAACTGTGGTCTCCCATGGTTTTGAGATCAAGAGGAGCTCTTGCTCGTCTATCACACTCGGTGATCTCCTAAACTGCCTCATTGGAGGCCATGAGCTACCTCATGAAAATCCCTTTGTCCTACCTCCACCAGGCTCCATGCTCCAGAGCTGAAGATGTGTGAGGCTCAGAGCCATTAGCAAAATTGACTCCAATGCTCCTGTATGATCTTAGAAGTCCAAGCACAAACCTTGCCTCTTAGAACTCACCCAACTCCTATTCCATCAGGGAGAGAATTCTTTCTTTGGATGAAGTTATCCTAATTTATTTGGTCTATTATATATTAAGATTTACTTCATGCCTTTTGTGGACTAAAAAGGAAAAAGCCTACAGAGAAGGGTTTAGAGCTTGAATTCTTTACCCCAGATGGGCAGGGAACTTGGAAATAGATTGAGCTCATAAAGAGAAATGGGAATATAGTGCTCACAGCAAGCTCTGCTCTCATTCACCAATCCTTCGAGAACTTACTCTCACACCAGGAGCCTTGCTTCACCTGATAGACCATCCCTGACTACCATGCTGAACTGACTGGTGTCATCCCAGGCACACCCTCACTGGCAGGCTGGCTGCACTGTGGCTCTGCCTCGTTGGCTCCTCATGGATTGAGGTAACTTCAGCAACAAAGCACTCCTGTGGAGTCAGGGGGTGAGAGTACAGACATCCCAGAGGGCCGACTGTTGGGGACTTTACTGTTGATGAAGTGCCCACTTGGTTGGTAGCCAAGGATAAAGATGACTCAGATGGTACCTGAACTGTATTTGTTTGTTTACTCCTTATTATCTGAAGAAGTGTCTGAGGCAGTTGCTTTCGCCTGTGAGTGTGTCCTTGATACATTTATTTTTCTTTGCACAGGGTTGGTGCACAAACTGCAGCAGAACATACCACTCAGAAACAATTGGACCAGCATCACTTTAGAGACTTTCCTTTCTGATCTGGGAGATCCTCCTGCCTTGCAGGCCTTCTCTTTCCCTGAACCATCTCTCTTAGCAGGAGAGTGCCGGGAAGGGAAGGAAGGTTATTCTGGCTAGGGGCTGCTGCCGTGGCAGAATGGGGTCTTTGCAGTGCAGCAAGAATCCAAAGAAAGAATCCCAAGGCAGTGTCTTTCTCAACCCCAAGGCGGGAGACCCAGACGTGGCTTCTCAGATTCTTGACTTCTCATTTTCTGCTCCACCTTGACAAACAGGACTTGTCCTGGATGCCAAGCCTCTGGAACAGGCTAGAGTTTCCAACAGCTGGGAGGTGTCCTTTGGATCCCCACTGTCATTGGTACCCTCAGAAGCAGCGGCAGTTTGTCACGGCCTGTACAACCACTGTCCACCTCAGCTCTGTCCAAGAGCAATGTGGCCTTATTCACCAATCAACTAACACCCTGCTTTTCTTGGCATGAAAACATTGCAGCTTTATTAACAGGGTGATACCCAACTGAACAAGTATTCAGCTTGCACATTACATCAAATTAATGTGTACAAAATTAATATTCCTGACCTTGCTAGTAGGAAGAACAATCAATCTGGGGGTAGGGGCTGTCATCCTAACATGGCCAGCTTTCTGGAGAAGTCTTGACCATCATAGCTTTAGCCATGTGTCCTTCCCTGCAGAGCCTCTCTGGTCTGGCTTCAGTCCTTTGAATAGTCCTTTTTTTTCTGGGGAGCCCCATGCCTAGCAGGGCTGCCTGTCTGAAAGTATCCCAGTCTCCCTGATATCATTGATAAAGACTGTTCCCTTATTGTCCCCCAAAGGCTGTAACTTCCATCAGCCTAGACAGCTTGGGAGATGCCTTTATGTGACTCTAGGTGGATGGATGGAGAAGAATTTGTTCTCCGCTGCAGAATGAGCTGCAGGATACCACGCATAAGCTCCCCTACTCTAGAATTAACTTTTCCCCCCTCTCTGATGCCTATTTAATAACCAGAAGGAGAGGTTCAGACTGTGATAGAGTCCCATTAGGATTGCCCAAGGTATGTGTAGCTAAGCCTGCCTCCACACCATCTCTGGCTCTCTTCTGCCATCTCCTCACAGACTTGGCACAGAAAGGAATTCCCAGCTCAGCACTGACTGACGCTTTGAATCCTCTCCCTGTAGGCAGTCAGGAGGGTGTCTCTCTGTCTTGATTTTCACCTTCCCAAGGGCACCTGAATATCAGGGTGCAGGTGCTGCCTAGAGAGTAAATGTATTTGGTCGGTACTGACCCAGCTCTGAGCACCGTCTGTCACCCCTCACGCCTCCAGGGCTCCTGGCCAGGTCTAGGGAAATGGTTGACTGCCTCTGAGTAACCCCTTTTATGGAACCTCACACACAGGAATCTCATTGAGGTATGCTACACATTTATGCAGCAGAGCCCTGTGTAAAAATTACCCAGTTGACATAGTGTAGTAGGCCCTTACACAAGTCTTTCTTAAAGCAAACATTTCTTGTGTCAAATGGATCAGTCCATCCAAATTGTCCAGGTGTATTTAGAACGAGGTGAGATTGATGTGAAATGTCCTGGGACTTAGAGCTCTTTCCCCAATACAGAGGAAGGCAGCTCAGGGCAGAAGCTGATCTGGCATGGGGGCTGGGCTCGGATTGGAGAAAGTGGCTGGCTGGGGCTGCAGGGACACTGGCTGCTAGTGGGGTCTGGGTGTCTGAAGGGGTCTCTCCAGGGAGCACCATGTTGCAAGTCATCCAGCTCCGACCACTTCCTGGGGGGCGTTGGGAGCTCCAACTTTGGAGCAGTGGGATAGACCTGGGCTTGGCCCATGCCCTTGCCTGCTTCTTCCCCACACGTCTAACAGACAGGGGCCAGGGCCTGCGCAGGAGCATGTTGTGGGGTCAGGAATTTTAATTTTGTATGTGTTTGTCTGATGTTGCTGCTACTCTCTTTTTACTCTCTGTCCCTTCTTTCCCCCCCTCTCTGGCCTCTTGGCCCTCATCTTAAGGCTGCCAAAGGGCGGAAGGGCAGATGCAATCCCCAGGGTAGGGCTTTACCCTAGCAGGGCTTTTAGCAGGGCTTTTCCCTGGTCCCCCCCCCCACCCAGCACCCCTTCAATGAATGGCAGCGAGGCCAGGGTGGGGCTTCTGGGAGATACCAACTCAGGGCCTTGGCAGAAGGAGAGCTGAGCCCAAAGTCAGTCGCTTGACCCCGCCTCCTGGGAAGTAGGTGTGGCCAATTTTATGCCCGCCCTCTCTTCCTCTCTGGTTTCTAGGGGTGAAGCAATAGAAGTCATTTCTGATACTCAAAGGCCATCACCACAGCCACATGACAATCGGGCAGAGCGGGCACTGAGCCAGGGCCTCCCTGTGTGTGACATTGCAGTTCAGCAGAAGAAAACACAGCGCGGAAATCCCAGCAGCAGCTGGGCGTGGTGGCGCACGCTTGTAATCCCAGTACTTGGGAGGCTGAGACAGGAGGATCGCAGGTTCGAGGACAACCTCAGCTACTTAGTGAGGCCCTCCGCAACTTAGTGAGACCCTGTTTCAAAATAAAGAATAAAAATAAGGCTGGGGGTGTAACTTGGAGGTAGAATGCCCCTGGGTTCAATCCCTAGTACTGCAAAAAAAAAAAAAAAAAATCCCAGCAGCAGTGGCAGGTCCTCTCCAGGGTCCCAAATGCTACTCTTACAGATGGCTCTGCAGCCATCCCAACTCTTCCCTTCCGAAGTCTATAGGGGTCTGCTCTCTTAGGGGTGCAGAGGTGAGCGGTACAGGCAGGGGCGCCAGAAGTGTTCAACACTCTGCCTCAGGATCTTGGCCTTTGTCCTTGTCCAGATACGTTCCATATCAGTGCAGGGCACTTAGAGCCCCACTGGGGCCTGAGACGTTGGGTTTGAGTTTGATTCCTGACACAGGTGGGATAGCCCTGGCTAGGAGGGGAGGGCAGGAGGAGAGGCTGCTGTCCATGAGTCCTGGAGAGCCCCGCCAGGAGAGACCCATTCCAGACCCCACAGCCTTCTCCCCAAGCCATCCAACCTGGGACATGTCCCTGGCATCTTCCAGACAATTCCACACCTTTAATATAATCGTGGGTATGTGAGGGCCTGACCCCGGGCTCCTAGAGGTTTTCTGGAGCCAGCGTGGTCCCCCTTAGCCATGCTGGATCTCAGAATATCCTCTTCCCTCAACAGTTCACGTCCCTCCTGGCCACCCCTTCCACTGGCTAAATAATTGTTTAAAAAGAAAAATCATCTTGTGTTATTTGAAAATCTGAGTCCTCAGGGGAGGTGGAGGAAAGGCCTGGGGTCTCCAACTCCAGGAGTGACCTACAGCAGCTCCCCGGGGCCTCTTCTCCCCCTTATGGTCACCTCTGCTCCCAAATCCCAAGCCCCGTCTCTGTTTCACAATCCTTTCCACTAAGATAAATCTCTTTCACCCTTGTCTTTCTCACATCGCCATCATGGCTTCCTGCTCTCCCTGATCACCTCCCACCCCCCCTGCCATTCCTGATGGATTATGTCTTCCTCTCCAGGTCTTTCTTTTTCTTTTTGTCCTCTTTGCTTCCTCCTCTCTGCCCTCTCCTCTCCTTTCCCAAACACCTAAACAGGTGGTGGGCCCCTAACGACCTTCTACCCACTTTTGCCTCTCCTTCCCTCCCTCTGGCCTCTGCCTCTCCCTCCATTGCAGCTCAGGGAACCTTCAGGAAGGATGGTTGACCACTCTTTATGGAGGAAAGTGATCTTCTGCAATATCCTTACTAAACCGACATGGGAAGGGGTACCTGTAGAGAGTTTAGCCAGCAGTGTACCTTCTTAGGGAGCTTCGGGCATTTGAAAACAGAGGGTTATAACTTCACAACCTTCATTTCAGCCCAGAAAAATGGTAATAGCCATAGGATAATTGACTTTGGAATGCTTCTGGGAGCACGGCACAGCCAGGCCTCCTTTTCCTTTCTTCCCACCCCAGCACCTGCCCTGTGACCCCACCTGCCCACTCACAGCCCCTCGTGGCCTGAAAGCCAGGATCTAGGCTGCTGCTGCCTCACCTGTGGGAGAAACTCATGATAGTGTCATGAAGGCAGTTCCCACTTGCCCAGAAATGAGTTCCACTATGCCTCCAGATCACTGTGTTATATTTATATGAAACATGTTAATTTCTCTTTACCTAGTGGTTGAGTTGAGTTAATGATGATAATAAATATTAATGAGGGAGCCTCTGCTTTCTGTCCTTCTGATGACAGCAGTGGGCTGGGTCTTCATTCCATGGACATGCCCATCGGCCACAAACCTGGGTGAGCTCCTGGAGGGGCAGGTGTGGAGTCCCACTGAGTTGTGTTGGGAGCCATTTTTTTTAGCTTCCGGCTCATAGTTGTACAAGCAGCCTTGAGAGGTGTAAGTCCTGCTAAATGGACGGATTTAGATCTGCTGATGTGTGTGCTGAAAGTTTCCACAGAAGGAATTTCTCTATATCAGAGGAAGGACTTGACTGTTCCTTGTCCCAAGAAAGAAGAAAAGAGTTGTATGGGAACATTCTGCCTGCTTCGATAAGTGTTAACATTGGGTGGTCAATGGCCTTGTGCTCCTTTCTGATGCTCTAGATGTGTATTTAAGGCCTGTGTGAAATAAAGTAGATGCTGGTGGTATGGACCTCAGTCCTCCCGATTCTTTCCTTTTGTTTCCGATTTCTTTTCTTCTGTCTTCTGTTTTTCTCTCAATCCTCACTCCCCATTTCAGACCGATCAACTTTTGCCGGCAAGCTCCAACAAGTTGTCAGCACAGACACTTCCCTGCAGCCGGCTCTGCATCCCAGCACAACACTCTCTTCTATCTTCCTTCTGTGTGGGCTCCTCCTTACACAGACCCAGAATGTGGGCCTTGGGGTCAAAGATGGCTCCATGTAGCTTATCAGAACTCCGGCATCCATGTCAGAAAAGTGGAGACCATTCCCTTCGTGTCCCAGGACAATTCAGAAGATCAGATGCAAGGAAGACGAAAATGATCCGTGCACACATGTACATATTAGGCAGGATCATTTTTTTTTCTTTTCTTTCTTTCTACAGAGTGTTGGGCTATGGAACTTTATAGGCAGCTTTTGTACATTTGGGAGCTTTATTTCTCAGGAGCATGCATCTACCTAAGAGCCCCATTTGGCTCTTCTCAGCCATGTTCTTCAGTTTATCCAGTAGTCTGAAAAGGTGTTTCTGGCACTCAGCTCTAGAGAGATCTATTGCTGTCTTATTGCCTTAAGCACTTACTTTTCATTTGCAGGGCAGGGAAAGTGGGGATGTAGGTCAGCACTTTGGCCTCCATCTTGGAGAAAGACTTTTTCAACAGAGCAACTTGGGAAAAAATGAAATGCAGGTCCCCGGGCCCACCCCTCACTTGCAAGTCTCTACCCACTTCTCTGTTTCTTTGCAACTTTTGCAGTTGTTGTGTGGTTTGAATGAGAGCCTCATCCCCCTTCCCAGTCCAGCTGCCTCCTCTACTGGAGCCAGCAGCAAAGATCCCAGTCTTATTCGTGAAAGAGAAGAGGCGTGGCAGTGCATTCTGAGGATGGGGTGTTTGGCAGTGAGCACGGGCCAGGTGGCTCCGATGCAACAAGACCCCAGCTGGGGTGCTTCCCCATCTACCTCGGCGATGGTTCTGCATCCTGTCCACCCCAGAGGCCCTTCCTCATGCAGCAGCACTGCTGAAAATTCCAGTCACGCTAACAGAGAACAAAGTTGGGAAGGACTTTGCTTCACACCCAGCATCTCTATATTCTAGGACCGGCTGGGGTCTGGACCCAATTGAGCTGTTTAAGGTACTCTTTCCAAGATTTGAAGAAGTCTTTTCTGCTGTTCATGCATTCTTAATCCCATGGATGTATGTTGAGTGGCCACTATAGCTTGGAAATGGTTTGGGTGTATCCTCCAAGGGCTCATGTGTTGGAGGCCTGATCCTTAGTGTGACGATGTGTAAGAGGAGAGAAAGTAGGAGAATCATAGGAAGGCATTGAGGGAGTTCTTGTGGATCCTGAGTTAGTTATTATGAGAGTTATGAGAGTGAGTTGTTACAGAGTGAACCTGACCCCTGAGTTGTCTTTTATTTTCCCATTCTGAGATGTGGTTTTTTCCTCTCCCATGCACTTTCGTCATCTGCCATTGGGGCCCTTGCCAGAGCCGCCGAAGTGCAACTGTGAGGTAAATAAACCTCTTTTCTTTATAAAGTTGACTTGCCTTGGGTATTCTGTTAAGTAACAGCAAATAAACGAATCCAGCCAGGCAATAAGATTGCAGCAGATATCTGAGTCATGGAGTGTGGGATGTGTGGGGCTGTTCCTGACCACACAGAGTTTATAGTCTGTTAGGATATTTGAAATATCTGACTGCAGACAAATGATTTGAGTTGAGTGCTTAGAGAAAGGGAGCTACAGGGACAGAAACGGGGGTCAGAGAGCCCCTCTCCCCTTTCACCTATGGCCTGGGGAAGGGCAGGTTGCCTCATCCCTGCATCTATCTCTGAGTTTCCAGTAGAGGGGGCAGAAGTAGGAGGTGATGAGTGAGAGGTCTTGGCACATTCTAGAAGCTGAGTGGAACTAGAGAGGAAGTGGGGCCAAGTGGTGGAGGATTTGGGGGCTGCTTTGAAGAAATTGGACTCTCTTCTGAGACTAATGGGATTCAATGAGGGTGTTCCATGAGGGAGAGACATGACCAGCCAGCTGTTTTATAACAATCCCAGTGGCTTCTGTTTGGAGACGATAGATTGAAGAGGCCCACACTGGAGTCAGGGAGTTGGCTGAGGAGGGGGTGAGAAATGCTGCTGGCTGGACCAGGCTGGGTTGGAGGGGACAGAGAGAAGGGACGGATCCTGTTACAAAGGCTCTTAATAGTACCTCCCTGATAGAAGTGACCTCCAGCTAACCTCTTTTCAAATGAAACAGTGAGCATCTGCTGCTCACCTACTATGTGCAAAGCCAAGGTTGTAAGGTCTTTGTCCTTAGAGAATTAAAGCAAGGATATACAGAAAGCTAAATAGCAAGGCTAGTTGAAATAACTGTTCAGGGTGATAGTGGAGCTTCCTGAGGCTGTGAACTATTCCTTGTCAGGTGCAGATGGTAGACAGTGGCTGTCCCTGGGGTACTAGATATCAGCATGGTGGATCCGTTTCCAGCCACCCCTTAGTTGATTTCTCGCTGTCTACACATAGTGTCTTCAGACACCTAGTCTCCTGTCCCTCTTTACTGATCCAGGGTGTTAACTGTTCCAATGTCCAGTAATTCTTTCTTCTATTCATCCAAGGACTTAGCCAGTTAGGTTGGGTCCAGAGATGAAAATAAGAAGAGATGACCTGATGACTAAGTGTTGGAGAGGAACTGGTGTTTGAGGGGGATGAGCCAGAGAGTGCATGTTGACTCCTTATTTCTCCACCCTTTTCTCTGAGAAGGCATGAAATGATAGAAATGTAAAGGAGGGAGGTACCATATCGATCATGACTCGAGTGCCCTGTGTTGTACAGATAAGGAAATGGAGGCCCAGAGAAAGAAAATGGAGGATTATTCAGAGGGCAGCAACTTCCCTGGCTCCTGTGGGCACCCAGAAGGTAACTCTGGGCCCATTTCTACTTTCTTGCAACCTTTTAAAGTTCAGTGATGAAGAGTGTGTGTGATAGTCTCAGACGAGTGCAGTTATTGCAAAACAGAGTAGAAGGATTAAGACTTTGCCCTCCCTGTTAATGTGGAGGGAAGAACTGTGGTCAGTGTTAGGTGCAGCCTAGGGAAATATTTTTTTTTTACCATCAGGTCTGAAAAATATCATGGCCTTTTTTGACAGGTAGTGAGGCTTCTGTCATGGCAGTATGCCAGTGTACATAGAGATTTAATTTTCCTTAGAGTAGGATTTTGTTCCCTCCGGGAGGTTAACCTTACTCTTCTTTCAATATTAATTCCCTTTTCAGCCATCGGACTGATGACATTCTGATACTACTATGCCGTTGACAAAGCATATTGAAGTCTGCTGGGGGCCAGCCCAAGGAGGGGCCGTGTGCTCCAGACATCCTGCTGTATAACTAGTGCCCTATTGATGCTTCCACGGCAGGGGAGGGAGTCAGGTGGGGTGGGAGCCCTAGTAGCCACCCTACTCCTGGGTGGGAGATGGGCTGGCAAAGCTACTAGCTTTTCCCTTGAGACTGGTAGCCTCATTCCACTGTGGGCGAGCTCTTTTATATTCACTACTGGTGCTGGGCATGGTGGTGCACACCTGTAATCCCAGTACTTGGGAGGCTGAGACAGGAGGATCACAGGTTTGAAGCCAGCCTCAGCATCTTAGCGAGACACTAAAAAATAAAATCGGTCTGAGGGTGTAGCTCGGAGGTAGAATGCCCCTGCGTTCACTCCCCAGTACCACATGGTGCATGCATACATACACACAGCATATATATATTTTTCCCTTGTTTGACCACATGGCATCCTCCTGCAGTGGCTCTTGGTGGGCTGTTTCTCTCCTGGGTTTAATTCTGTAGTAGTTGCAAAATGCTCTGGGATTGAAAAGATTGTGGGGTTTGACTTTAGGTCATGGCTCTAGGAACATGTCCAGGAGAGAAGGAATTTTGGTATCTACTCCTGGATCTCAGTTGCAGGAACATGGGCTATGTGGTTTCCTCTTTTCTTCAACTAGTTATTCACAATAGAGCAATATTCACGATTCTTTAATAAAAAGCATCATGGGCTGCCCCATGCATTTCTGCAGAGCATGGGCTGCATCTGGCTGAACCTAGCCTTCCCTGTTAGAGCTGCTCTCCGCAGGGGTTACTAGAGAAGTTGTAGACCTGTCTAGATATGCTCTGACTTCGGTAATGCTATGTGTTCCCCAACTAGGGTGATCAAAAGTCACCCCATTTACCCAGGACTAAGTGGATTCCCAGGTCGCAGGACTATCAGCGCTAAAACCTGGATGGGTCCAGGCAAGTTGGGGCACTCGGTCACTCCAGCCCGGCTGGCCTCCCTCCAGGCCTGCCATCCTGTTGGGATTTGTGAGTCCAGATTTGTAGAATGTGCTGCTATTTGATAAAGGCTGTGGAGAAGATTGAGATGTCTTCTTTTATTTCTATTTTCCTTTTCTTGTTCAAACCTATGCATTCACATTCTTGGTGGTGGCCGGCAAATGAGCCTCCCTTGGCCTGTGCTGTATTTCTGTCTTCATTTTGGCTCTGGCCCTAGGAAAACCATTTTAATTTGTCATCTCTAAGTGCATAGCCTCCAACTTAAGTTTCACCACAGTACTTCACACCTTGGCCCATCAGAGCAGGGCATTTTCTTGTCATTTCCAAAGGCCATTCCATGGCTCATGCACAGACCCTTCCTTTCTAAATTGCATGTGAGCGTAAGTGCCCCTATCCCTGCAGCTGATGTGGGTATATGGGACACGATTCCCATCCAAGTCCACATTACATCATGTTGGGATGTCACTGTTGTGTTTCAGCTCATAATCCTGGTGCTCAAAGAGGGGGGTAAGGAACAAAAGCCTCACAGCTGAGCAGGAAGGAATACTCGGGGGCGGAATATCTATTTTGCTTCAAGGCTATCAATTTGCTGGGTTTTGTTTATTACTTTGTTTTTCTGAAGTGAAATTTACCTGGGGCAAATGTTTAAAATTATTGAATTCTGCAAACAAAGTGTCCCTTCCTTTTTAAGAACTTTTTTTTTTTAAACCGTCCTTGCAAGCCGGGCATGGTGGCGCATGCTTGTAATCCCAGTACTTGGGAGGCGGAGACCGGAAGATCTGGGTTTGCGGCCAGCCTCAGCTACTTAGTGAGGCCCTCCGCAACTTCATGAGACCTGGTTTCAAAATAAAGTATAAAAAATAGGGCCGGGGGTATAGCTCGGAGGTAGAATGCCCCTGGGTTCAATCTCCGGTACCGCAAAAAAAAAAAAAAAATCATCCTTGAAATTAACAACATAGCATTCCAGGCACCAAACATAACTCACTGGCCCTTCCGAAGCAAACAGGTATTTAGGAGCTGACAGGAAAAAGTCACTCTGTTCCCCTTTCTTTTGGCTAGAAATTGTTACCCACACAGGGCTGGCCACGCCCCAGTATATGCAAGACCACCAGAGGTAGGAGGTGAGCTTCAGTAAGGAGTAAACTAAGTCACTGAATACAAGAGAATGGAAAAAAGAATTTAGTCTGTCCCATTAACATAAGCGTTCCCAGGGCTCTATGTCTCCAGGTGTGCCTTTTCTAGAACCCCAGCTGCAGGACCCTGCCCTCCACCTGCTCAGGCGTGTGCTGGATTTATATCCCAGGTTACATTGCCTCCAGAAAAGACAGGATCCCTCTTGGATGCCCATGAAGCTTATGCTGAGTAAATATTGACAAAGTAGTCTAAGGAGCAAACACTTTGACATTTGTAAGGCCCACTGGAAGGTCTTGTATATATTTATACAGCAGGAATGAGTGCCGCATACCAATTTTCCTGAACTTGTTCTGACATAATTCTGCATGGCTAGTGTGTGGGAGGGTGGCTGAGAATCTCTGAGCATCCATGGGGGCAACGGGCCAGGGCTGGGTGGTCGTGGGTCAGGGTCTTCCCTCCCAACAGAAACAAACCAGCACCCATCTCTGGTAGGAAACTTACTGCGAGCTTTTAGGAGACCTGCTTTTCCAGGAGGAAGAAAAGAAAAGAAAAAAAAAATAGTAAAACCTCGTCTTTAATTTATTGCAATTGATGTACTTTCTTTTGACTTCGTAAAAATGTTATTGATGTTTTTGTACTTTATATTTATTAAAGATTGAGCCTCAAAAATGTAATGAGTAAAAAATGCTTGCTTAATTTAAATTGTGAATCTGTCTGTTAAGAAATGCATTAGGGGTAGGAGAAGCATAAGACATATTAATTGACAGACAGGAACTGCTGTCTCTGAGGTTGATACAAGTAATTTATTACTTTAGAAATGAATGCCACCTCCAGAATGTGCTTCATTAATTTCAAATTTAGTTTTAATTTCAAGCTGTTGCCCCTTGAGAAGAATAAGGTGGCAAATTATGTTTGAAGAGCAGATTTTTTTTCCTCCAAAGAAACACCACATTTTAACTATTTAGTTTTACAAATAAATGTGCCCATCTAGTTTGCTGCTTTTTTTTTCCTGAGAGCTGAGAACATATTCTAGGTATGATCAACACTCACTAATGTTTTTTCTCCCTCTTCTCTCCTCTTTCTCTCTCTTCTTTCTCTCTTGCCTGTCATTCCCACCTGTTACCACGGTAGCCTATGTTTCTGATGAGTTAAAGGCAGCCGCCCTGGTAGATGAAGACATAGACCCAGAAGAGCACACGGCAGATGGAGAACCCTCGGCCAAATACATGTGCCCAGAGAAGGAACTCAGCAAGGCCTGCCCCAGCTACCAGGACTCCCCAGCCGCTGAATTTTCCAGCCACGAAATGGACAGCGAGTCACACATCAGCGAGACCAGTGACCGGATGGCTGACTTTGAGAGCAGCTCCATCAAGAATGAAGAGGAGACCAAGGAAGTCACGGTCCCCCTGGAGGACACGACTGTGTCGGATAGCCTGGAGCAGATGAAGGCCGTGTATAACAACTTCCTCTCCAACTCCTACTGGTCCAACCTCAACCTCAACCTGCACCAGCCCTCCTCGGAGAAGACCAACGGCAGCAGTAGCAGCAGCAGCAGCAGCAGCAGCAGCTGCGGCAGCGGGAGCTTCGACTGGCATCAGAGTGCCATGGCTAAGACCCTGCAGCAGGTGTCCCAGAGCCGCATGCTGCCGGAGCCCAGCCTCTTCAGCACTGTGCAGCTCTACCGGCAGAGCAGCAAGCTCTATGGCTCCATCTTCACGGGGGCCAGCAAGTTCCGCTGCAAGGATTGCAGCGCCGCCTATGACACCCTGGTGGAGCTCACGGTACACATGAACGAAACGGGGCACTACCGAGATGATAACCATGAGACCGACAACAACAACCCCAAGCGCTGGTCCAAGCCTCGCAAACGCTCCCTGCTGGAGATGGAAGGGAAGGAAGATGCCCAAAAAGTCTTAAAGTGCATGTACTGCGGCCACTCCTTTGAGTCCCTTCAGGACTTGAGTGTCCATATGATCAAAACAAAACACTACCAAAAAGTGCCTCTGAAGGAACCCGTCACTCCCGTCGCAGCCAAAATCATCCCTGCCGCTCGGAAGAAAGCTTCCCTAGAGTTGGAGCTTCCCAGCTCCCCAGATTCCACCGGTGGGACCCCCAAAGCCACCATGTCGGACACCAACGATGCACAGCAAAAGAACTCCAACCCTTACATCACGCCAAATAACCGATACGGCCACCAGAATGGGGCTAGCTACGCGTGGCACTTTGAGGCCCGGAAGTCCCAGATCCTGAAGTGCATGGAATGTGGGAGCTCCCATGATACACTGCAGGAACTCACCGCCCACATGATGGTTACTGGCCACTTCATCAAGGTCACTAACTCGGCCATGAAGAAGGGGAAGCCCATCATGGAGACGCCTGTCACGCCCACCATCACGACCCTGCTGGACGAGAAGGTTCAGTCCGTGCCCCTGGCGGCCACCACATTCACGTCCCCCTCCAATACACCTGCGAGCATCTCCCCAAAACTGACCGTGGAGGTCAAGAAGGAAGTGGACAAGGAGAAAGTAGTCACCGACGAGAAGCCCAAGGACAAGGAGAAGCCTGGTGAGGAAGAAGAGAAATACGACATCTCTTCCAAGTACCATTATTTGACTGAAAATGACTTAGAAGAGAGTCCCAAAGGGGGACTAGATATCCTCAAATCCCTAGAAAACACGGTGACATCTGCGATCAACAAGGCCCAGAATGGCACTCCCAGCTGGGGGGGCTACCCCAGCATCCACGCTGCCTACCAGCTCCCCAACATGATGAAGTTGTCTCTGGGTTCGTCAGGGAAGAGCACACCCCTGAAACCCATGTTCGGCAACAGCGATATCGTGTCACCCACAAAAAGCCAGACCCTGGTCTCTCCGCCCAGTAGCCAAACCTCCCCTATGCCCAAGACCAACTTCCACGCCATGGAGGAGCTGGTGAAGAAAGTTACCGAGAAAGTTGCCAAAGTCGAGGAGAAGATGAAGGAGCCGGAGGGCAAGCTCTCTCCGCCTAAGCGGGCCACTCCCTCCCCGTGCAGCAGCGAACTCAGTGAGCCGCTCAAGATGGAGGCCTCCAGCGATGGGGCCTTCAAGAGCCAGGAGAACAGCCCCAGTGCCCCGCAGGATGGGTGCAAGGAGGGGAGCCCCGCGGCAGAGCCAGTGGAGAACGGCAAGGAGTTGGCAAAGCCCCTGAGCAGCGGCCTCAGTGGCAGCACGGCCATCATCACGGACCACCCGCCCGAGCAGCCCTTTGTGAACCCCCTAAGCGCCCTGCAGTCAGTCATGAACATCCACCTGGGCAAGGCTGCCAAGCCCTCCCTGCCTGCCCTGGACCCCATGAGCATGCTCTTCAAGATGAGCAATAGCCTGGCAGAGAAGGCGGCCGTGGCCACCCCTCCACCCCTGCAGGCCAAGAAGGCGGACCATCTCGACCGCTATTTCTACCACGTCAACAACGACCAGCCCATAGACCTGACAAAAGGGAAGAGTGACAAAGGCTGCTCTCTGGGTTCAGTGCTTTTGTCCCCCACATCCACATCCCCGGCAACCTCCTCATCCACGGTGACAACGGCGAAGACATCTGCCGTCGTATCATTCATGTCAAACTCGCCGCTACGCGAGAATGCCTTGTCAGATATATCCGATATGCTGAAGAACTTGACAGAGAGCCACACGTCAAAATCCTCCACTCCTTCCAGCATCTCGGAGAAGTCTGACATTGACGGTGCCACTCTGGAGGAGGCTGAGGAGTCGACTCCTGCACAGAAGAGGAAGGGCCGCCAGTCTAACTGGAACCCCCAGCACCTGCTCATCCTCCAGGCCCAGTTCGCTGCCAGCCTCAGGCAGACCTCCGAAGGGAAGTACATCATGTCCGACCTGAGCCCCCAGGAGCGGATGCACATCTCGAGGTTCACCGGGCTCTCCATGACCACCATCAGCCACTGGCTGGCCAACGTGAAATACCAGCTTCGAAGGACAGGTGGAACAAAGTTCCTCAAAAACTTGGACACTGGCCACCCGGTGTTCTTTTGTAATGACTGTGCGTCACAAATCAGGACTCCTTCCACATACATCAGCCACCTAGAGTCACATCTGGGCTTCCGGCTACGTGACTTATCCAAACTGTCCACTGAACAGATTAATAATCAAATAGCACAAACCAAGTCACCATCTGAAAAATTGGTGACGTCCTCCCCGGAGGAGGACCTGGGGACCTCCTATCAGTGCAAACTTTGCAATCGGACCTTCGCAAGCAAGCATGCGGTTAAACTACACCTTAGCAAAACACACGGGAAGTCTCCGGAAGACCACCTTCTGTATGTTTCCGAGCTAGAGAAGCAGTAGCGTTTGCTTCCAATGGAAAGGACTGCCGTCTGCTTTGAGGGAAACTCAAAGGCACCTTAAGGCCCCTCTGTCTTGTTCTTGGCACATGTTCTTATGTTAACTGCAGAGAATCACTCTGGGCTGGACTGTTTTGTATAACTGTACAGTGTTTAATAGAGGTGCATACTCAGCTGTTGTTACTGGTAAAATATGAAGGTTAAAACGCAGTGGTAAGTGTTTGGAACTTTGTGTAAATGGGATTTAGTTGTGAGCATCTCAAGCTGCATGCATTAACAGACAGTTTAATTAAGCATTTATAACGAAATCGGGCACACTTTTTCCATGAGACACGAGTGTGCTGGTATTTCTCACCCTTTCATCTTTAGCCCTCTGAGTACTTTGAAGCACTTTTGCATTAATTTGGTTAAAAATAAAATAAAATAATAATGTATGAAGCTCTGTTTTTTAAACTCCTTACCAGCTTAGTTATAATTAATAATATGAACCTCCATTTATGCAGGTCTGCAGGGGTATAACACGCCTTGAAATTTAAAAGAATATTATTTTCACATTGAAACATAGATGTATATATTGTATAGATTTCAGACTCTTATGAAAAATGTGATTGTGGTTAAATGACCTTTTTTCTTGCATTTATAGCAACAGTGTTTTATGTACGTGCTATGCTTTGGGCATAAGCTGTGCCTATGTATAGTGTATATTCTTTTTCTTTTTCTTTTTTAATGTCTATGGGTTTTTTTTTTACATGCAAACATTGTAAATTATACAGAAGATACCACAGATAGCATTTATAAAGTATACAGAAACATTATCTGAAAGCAAAGTATGATTGTTTGTTTTGCTATACAGTACATCTATATTGATAGAGGTTCATGTTTAAATTATACATATTTATTAGCATCATATTATCATTTGTTTTGAGCAATCTGAGTAAATGAGGCCAGGAAACCCATCCCTGGCTGGCATCATAACTATTTTGCACATGATTTTTAAAGGTATTTATTAGAAATCCAAGAATGCTCAAAATAAACTCAGTGCTCAAAGGGTTAAGTCTATTTGAAAAGGAAAAAAAAAAGAAGAAAAAAAAGAACTTGTACTGTATTTCCTAAACATTGATAAAGCCTTTAAAATGTTTGTACTGTAATACTTTGCTTAAAAGTCATGAGGCATTCTGTGATACAACCTCTTTCACTTATTTATAAACCCTCTTGGTTGCTATTTCATATTGTAGGATACCTTTTTATTTCCATGGGTAACTTTCTGTTTTGTTCTTCCTAATTATTCTCCCAAGATCCCACACTGCAGCTTTATCTTTAGGCTTATGAAAGGTAACCCGTGGTTACCGGCTTTCCAAGTGATTCTGTTCTCCTCCATTTTTGGCAGTTAATTTGCAGAAGTAACTGACAGCTGACACCATATGAGAACCTATGTATAAAATATTGGCATGTAAACAGCACAGACACCGTAACACACTCTGTGCCCTGTTTTGTTGTTGACAATGAAACACCATTATGTGACTCTTCATATAACCCTTTTTTCTACGGCAGCATTAAAATTGTCTTTTTGCTATAATTTTGTGTTGCGTTCACAATTATGTCTAAAATGTGCTACGACTAACGAGCACATTAAAATTAAATTGTATGCGATCTGTTTATGACTGAGTTGGTTGCTGTGTCTGCCAGGTGCTGGCAGTCGGAGGCTGCACGTAAATCAAGGGAGTTTTAGTGAACTTTGGTGTTTGGAGAGCAGGAAAGCACTCGGTGTCGGCTTGCAAAGAATTCTCCCCAAGAATAAAAATTGGAAAGAGAGATATGCACGCAAGGTTAGATTCCCAGTGGAAAAGTGATGTTAGAAAATATCCAATGTCAGTGCTCCTGTCACACCAGGTGACCTTCCTGGGGGCTGCAGGTTTGGTCTCCCTACTGCACTCAGGGAAGTCAGGGCCCCAAACTGCAGAATGCTGAAGGAGAAGAAAGGTCTCTGGAATATTCTGCGCAGGGGGTTCCTTCCTGTTGACTTAGGTTTTTCAAACAGCAGAAAGCAGAGTCGAGCTGGACATTTAGACTTGGAGTCCCCCCACCCCCGATTAGCTTTCTCTCTCTTGGGCTGAAGCAAGCAGAGATAACAAGGCTGGGGGGGAGGGGATAAGTTAGGAGGCTGAACCCATCTAAGGGAGGAGGGGGGGAAAGCATTTATATGATAATCACAAGCTTTTATTGGCCCAGGCAAATCATGCCAACAAAACACTGGGAACAACATGTAAAATTGTAAAATACCTTTATTACTATATTCAAACTACTCTCGCAGTTACGCGCAATTGTAGCTCCTAACCTAGAATTATACAAATGAGAGATGTGTTACATCCGTGTAATACATAAAACACCTCAACTTTAAGAAAAAAAAATACTCTTTTATTAAAAATTTAAATTAAGCCCTTTCAAAAATGTTCGGCAACACGCCTACGGTTTTTTGGTGTGTCCCCACCCCTTTTTGTCAAGATGAGTCCAAATGTTCAGTCTACTCTATTTTCTCTCGGCAATCCATCTCGCTCTCTCTCTCTCTCTCTCTCTCTCTCTCTCTGGGTTTTTAGAGAAAACCTCACTAGAGTTTAAAATGGGCTACTGGTAAATAGTGCCATAAAAGCTCTCCCCTTGTGATGTGGGCATGCATATGGACTCTGCTGAAAGCAGTAGATGGAAAGGACCTTACCCTCTGGGTCCATAGCCTGCACCCTGCCCAGCTCCAGAGTGGCCTGCCCCTGGATCTCTCTGAGGAGTCCTTTGCCCTGCTGGCCCTTACTTGGGAGTTGCTGAGGGACACATACATTTCCTTTGGGACCGGCTCCCCCCACCCAGAACCTGGCTCAGGGGACAGAGACACCCTCCCTCCTGTGCCTTCTGCATCTTCATATCCTGGAGCCCAGATTTCCACTTTTGAATTTTTCACAGGTTAAATATAGCATCGGTTTATTAGAATCCAAAGTCCTGCATCTAACAGATTAAACTGACAACACTTCCATCACCACTAGAGCCCATGTGGCTTGAAGGGAGATGGGATTTGCACAAGCGATAGAGGAAGCCCCCTCTTTAGGGTTTGGGAGAAGGACCCCACATTCTGCCCATCTCCTTACCCCACTCCTAGATTATCATCAGCGATTTTTAATTTGGGGGGAGAAGTGAGGATTGCTAGCCAGGTAGGTAGCAGGTTATACTGCTCATTTGGCACCTTGGGCTCATAGCCAGGAAAGGACTGCTCGCATTAATGGGGACCAGTAATTAACTTAATCTCTAAGAAAACGTAGTCACTGGGCAGTTGAGGTCGTCAGCCTCGAATGAAAACTGGCATTGTGGGTTAATGCAGCATGGGCGTGGGGCTGGTTGGGGTCTCCTCCCCCGCTTGGAAATGTAAGACCATTTCTCCAAAAGTCACTTAAACCCTTGCCTGATTGAAGAGTGGGCCGCTCCTCATGAGAGATTGCACTCACAGCCTAGCATGGCCCTGATTTCCCAGAGATCAAAGAGGAATTCCAAGTCTGTTGTAGTGGAGCACACATCCCATGGCTGGTGTTAACAGAAAAGACGAGTGAAGGAAGGACTTGATCTTCAAAGGGAACCAGGGAGAAGGGGGGATGTTGCCAAGGGAGGGGGTTTTAATCACAGGTATGTAGGTGACCCTGACCTCACCCCGCCCAAGCCCAGTCTTGCTGCAGATCTACTGTATATCTTTCAACCATCACCTTTACGCAGTATCTTAAAATAACATTTGTGATAAATGTGCAATTTAACTAATTTATGGTGCTATGATGTGCTCAGGGCTACATGCAAGATGAAAATCTTAAATGGGGCTTGAACAGCTCCCTTCACAACAAGAAATCAATATGCCACATCTTAGCTATTCGCCGCAGTCAACATTTAGCAAAAATATCAGGGATGTATCTTTAAGTTTTCGGCAGCAAGAATTCTATAATTAACCCAAATCTTACATGTACTTTAGAGAGGGTTGGTTATGATGAGGACCCAATCTCCCTGGTATCTCTGTTCTATTTTCATTCTGCAAAAAGAAAATTTGTGTGTGTGTGTGTGTGTGTGTGTGTGTGTGTGCGTGCGTGTGCGTGTGTGTGTGTGTGTGATGATAACCAGAGGACGGCACTTCTCTGGGTGTCTTGCACGCACAAGGAGGTGGTATGTCCTGGGGGGGCTTGCCCAGCAGAGTTCAGGACCTCCACATCCCTGAAGGATTCCTTCTCCCAAATTCACACCACTGTGGCTAGGTGGACTTCACTGCCCTCAACCCCTGACCACCCACAACGCGGTGACAGAATACATACAGAGTACAAAGGCCCCATACAATGTCTAGCTCCATCTCGAGAAAGCAGAATTCTGATGATAGAAGCTGAGAATAGTCAAGAGGGACAGGAGCTGGTAGGAAGCAAAGCTGCAATGAACAAATCCTGAGGTAAAACTATTGTCTCCAGGAATTTCTAAGCGGTCTAATAAGAAATAAAAACATAAATCAAATGATTTTATTTTTCCAAATTCATCTGCACGGTTCTTTTAAAATTGGAAAATTGCGATGACATTTTATTCTGTTGACTATTTAGTATGAAAATAATACACTTTGTATTATAGGAAGCAATCATAGAAATGAAAACAGGCAAACCCCAACACCACTCTTTAATAATAAATACTTTAACTTTAAAATAATAGCTATTATCCTTTTAGCTAATGGAGAAATTACCATTTTTACTCGCCAGATAGTTATTCTTTTGGTAATAGGAATGCTAACCTTCATTCTCCCTGGGGATTTATTAGTAAGCACATGTAATCTTTGGCAAAGAAACCTGAAAATACATTTCCCCTGGGGCCCGGGGCCAGTCGATGCCTTTCAGCCTTCAGCTGACCTCAGAAAACGGAAAAAGTAGTCTGGCTTCCACGCAACTCCAGGGTGTACTGGTCTTTGCAAAATACACTAGAGTTAGCCCCAGAAACAATCTCATTCATTTGGGTAAGGCTTTGGCTCTATCTCTTAGCATAAAGCTACTGGAGTCAAAAGCTCCTCTCTGTCAGAACCCCGTCTTCCCACGTGCCGTGCCGTGTGGCAGTCCTGTTGCAGCCCAGGGCTGGATTTCCAGGGCCAGTGCAGAGCAGCAATAAAACACAGGGTTTTGTTTCAAGGGAGCTTGCTTATTTTCCTGGGACCCCGTTGAGTCTCCACAAGCCAGAGGAAGATACCGTATGACTCACAATTCCATTTTTTCTCTCCCTAAGGATTTGATAGGGATCACCCCCTCCCATCAGGATTTTAAGGCAAATAAACCCTATAACGGGTGGCTCTACTGGTTTCAAAAGCATCTATCCCAAAGTGCCTTCATTTGAAAACACATTTCCCTGCCCTGCCAAGACAATAGATGTGCCCAATTGTTGGTTTGTGGCCTGCCAGTCTGTAATGGCTCGGACACAGCCCTGGCTATCAGGAGTGGCTTCAATCAAAGATAGCAGCTTCTAGAGGCTGTGTTTAGGTATCAGCCTTCCCACCCCCCACCCCTGGTCCAAGAAGCCAGGTGTTTTTCAAAATTAAATTCAAATGACAGAAGATCAGAGGAACTACTTTTCTACCACCTTTGTATAATGTCATGAACTAATGTATTCTTAATAAATCATTCCTGATGATAATGATGATAAGCAAGGTGACCCCTTTCTAGAGATTAACATCCACAATTAGCTATCTCAGGAATTCGGATACTGTGTGTTATTTACGTCTAAGCTGTACTGTCCAGTATAACAGACACTAGCCACATGTGGGTATTCAAATGTAAATGAAATAAAATTAAAAGGTTAGTTCTTCAGTTGGGCGCATATCAAGCGCTAAGTGGTCACATGTGGCCAGCAGCTATTCTTTTGGATAGCACAGATAGGGAACATCTCTGTCATCATAGTAAGTTTGACTGGACAGTGCTGTCCATACCATTATTTACATAGCAAGTTCCTAAGTAAGAGCGCCTGCGTTAATGACAGAAGTGCGTTTTTAGTCCACCGGTATTTCTAAGAATCCTTATTTTGCCAATGTGGGTTCAGGCAACATTCTCACATGCTAATAACTGTGATCAAAGCCAAGGACACATATAATTAACCTTGAGCATAAAATTATAAACAGAAGTGCAGGAACCAGTATATGAAGTTGCTGATCATTACCCCTGCTGTGGATATTACCTAGGCCTTAAACTCCGGAGCCCAAAGATGGGATGGATGTGGCCGTGACCTTGCGCTGCCCTTAGCTGGTGATGAATCAGGCAGTCCTGGCTGTCTCTTTGCCCAAGGACTTGGAGACTCTGTGGCTGGTGTGGCTCTCAGCTCCCACACGTGGATGCTGGGAGTCCCCCACACCCTCAGAGACACCACCCAGCCTTCATCTCCTCTGTAGCCTCAGGAAGCTGTGGGATAGCCATTTTCCCCTCTTTTTTTAAAAATTAAGATGTATAAATGGGATTTTTAAATTTGGGGGCTACATTTTTAAAAATTATCACATTTCAACATTTCACTACCATTTTTTTCCCCCACAGCAGGATTCCAGGGACACATTTATGACCATCATAATTGTGAGTTAGAGATCTCCCAGGCCAAGTGAAATGAAATTACGAGAAACTGAAATCTGTTTTAATTGGAGCATTTATGGAAAAAAGAAAAAAAGAAGTCGGAATGTCTGCTTTTTCCTTTATGTGACTCTCAGGTTCATATCCATACCTGTGTCCAGAAGCCGGGGCCTGAGTAAACTTGGGCCAAGAGAGAACGATGAGGAAGGGAGAGGAAATAAGATAGGCGTGTCAGGAAGGAGTCATTTTCTTAGCTTTTAAAAAAGAAAAGAAAAAGAAGGAGGTACAGTCGCTGGAGTTCCGCCTCAGTGACCATGAAACCGAGTCGGCAAAAGCTGAAGGACCGGGCTCCTGAAAGCCTCATCAGGACTTGTCATCGCTCTAATGAATATCATTTAAATTGCTTTGTATATTGGTGGAGTTTGGATGTCGATTTAATTTGTGCATGTGTTTGAATTCTTCTGCTTGGCTAGGCTAACTGAGAAGCAGCCGTCTAATGAAAACTGAGTTGGTGACAGTGTGATGCGCTCCAACCCAGTCAAATGGGTTTGAAGGGCTGCTATGACAGCACTCAAAAAGAAGGAGATGTGGCTAGGGAAAGAGAAAGGACGCCTTCCTGCAGTGCCTGGACCTGCCAGGCAGCATGGGCCACTTGGCATGGCTGAGAGTGCTGGAGATGACACCCATAGGTTCTTCTCTCAGCCCAGCTCAGCCTGGTGACTGTACCTGTTGCCCTGGTGTCTCCGGAATGCTACCCTCCCTGTGGTTAAATCGTATGTGGGATCTGATTTCTGAAGGTGGCAGTAGTACCACCTCTCCAGCAAAAAAATGTGGCCCCAGCTCCCAGTTACAGTTTGGACATCCAAGACAGCAAAGGCCTTTTGCATTGTTTTTAACACAGAGAGTCCTGTCATACTATCCTGATGCCACCAGCTCACCGCTCTCAGGACAAGTCATGCATCCAGTTTGTTCTCTTGTCTCTATAGCCATCCCGGAAGGGAGGCAGGCTGAGATGCCTCTGGGGCCCATTTACAGATGATGCCCAGTGAGGCGCAGTGGCCTGAACCAGCGCCCACTGTGTCTGTGTCCATCATCAAGTTCAGCCAGGCTTCTGATTTCAGAAACATTGGAAGCAGAGAGGCTGATCATAAATCCAGGGATTTACTTACCCAATGCTCTAATCCCCTACCACCAAAAAGGCCCTGGTCCTAGAAGCAGTTTGATTTAGGGCCCCTTTTTCATGAGTCAGCATGTCTGAGATCTCATGGGACAGCAGCTTCATCGTGGGCTCTCTGGCACCCAGACTCTCCTGGAGGGGGGTTTAAACCAGCAGGTGGGTCCAGGCCTCAGGGGGAAAGAAGGCATCAAAGGACCCCCTGCTGCCTGCCTTCCTCCTACACTTCTCCATTGCACTTGCCGACCCTGCCTTCAAATCACTCTCCTACCTCTCATACAGCCCTCCAGAATACTGTCAATATTCATATTATCATGGATGGTCAGCAAAATACTCAGAAAAAATGATCACAAAACAGGGGGGTGCTCCCCGAATCTGGTTGCTTCCTCTACCCTAAAGCCCATTGGCCGTAACCCCTGCATGACTCTGATCCAAGAAAACAAAACAAAGCAAACTTGTGAAGGATGGAAAAGAGATGGGCCCGTTCCCCTAAGAGAAGTTGAGACGTCTACCAGAAAACTCCAAGAGTTGGAGGTGGTGGGGCAGTCAACAATGGAGGTGGGGCAGGAGAAGGAAGTGTTGAAGAGGAGAGGATATCTTGGGTTTGGTCCTGATGAAAGCTCTTGGGGCAAAGTGGCTGGCGGAGAGGTGTGGAAGGCAGGGGCCTCCAGTCTTCCAGAGAGGGGGTCACTGCAGAGTTTATAGGGGATTTTACCACCTGGTCCATGTGGCAGCAAGAGTTGATGGTTCAAGCCGGGCGTGGTGGCGCACGCTTGTAATCCCGGTACTTTGGGAGGCGGAGACCGGAGGATCCGGGTTCGCGGCCAGCCTCAGCTCTTTCACTCTCTCTCCCTCTCTCTCTCTCTCTCTCTCTCTCCCCCTCTCTCTCTCTCTCCTTAGTGAGGCCCTCCGCAACTTCGTGAGACCCGGTTTCAAAATAAAGTATAAAAAATAGGGCCGGGGGCATAGCACGGAGGTAGAACGCCCCTGCGTTCAATCCCTGGTATCGCAAAAAAAAAAAAAAAAAAGTTGATGGTTCTAGAATGGGGGACCGTGGTTTTGTGCTAAGAGAGCCCTGAGGAGCCTCGGTAGCCTGAGACACTGTGAGACACTGGCTGGTCTCCTGGGACCCTGCCCACCTGTCCTCCCCTCTGTGGGAGCTGAGAGCATTCCCACTCTGGGTCTGCACCAAGAACTAGAAAGAAAATGCCTGAGACCTGCCCTGGCCTTTTTCTTTTCTTTTTTTTTTTTTTTGCGGTGCCGGGGATTGAACCCAGGGGCATTCTACCTCCGCACTACACCCCCGGCCCTATTTTTTATACTTTATTTTGAAACCGGGTCTCACGAAGTTGCGGAGGGTCTCACTAAGTAGAGAGAGAGAGAGAGACAGGGAGAGAGAGAAAGAGAGAGCTGAGGCTGGCCGCGAACCCGGATCCTCTGGTCTCCGCCTCCCAAAGTACTGGGATTACAAGCGTGCGCCACCACGTCCGGCTTCACCTGGAGGTTTTTCTAGCACTTAATACCACAGCAATAAACTATCTCCCCAGGGAAACATGCATATGGGTGTATACATACATTTGCTTATGGAGAGGGGCATGTGGGCACTAATGGACAGACCTCAGTGGTGGATCCCAGTTAGCAAACTCTTGCTCTCTACTGCCTTCCTGAAATTGTAACTTGTAGGGCACTGGGTCCCTTCCAGGCTTGGGGGGGTGAGGGGGTTACAGAGGTGCTCAGCAATTGCTGTCAGCAAGGATTAGCTCAGGATCTTAAGCAAAAATCGAAATTTGGGGTCATGTAGTTGAAATCTGAGAGTAAGGGGCTTTAGGCACAGATGGATGTGGGTTCTTAGTGATGTCACCAGGAAGGAATCTGTCCCTCTGTCTTTCTCAGCTCTCTCATGTTCTGTTTTCCCCTGGAGGTTTGATCTTTCCTTACTTAACTCAGCAACCTTGAGGGAAAAAGAGCTTCTATTCACAATAGTGAGAGCCAGAGTTCTGGGGAGTTCTCATTGGCCAGGACTAGATCTGGGATGCATTCCTAGACCAACCACTGTTACTTGGATCATAGGCTCAGCCTCCCCTGCCCCTGCCCAGGTTAGCTTCAAGCTCTGGCTGCAGAGGGCGCTGTGTACGGGTTGGTGAATGTTTCTCTGCGCATCTTGATTCATGTATGGCTTTGCCAGTGGGAGGATGAGCCCTACTGTGAACTTCTCCGATTCCTCAAGGAATGGGGGCCCCTGATAAAAGGACCTCGATTTTCTTTTTCTTTTTTTTTTTGCGGTACCAGGGATTGAACACAGGGGCGTTCTACCTCCGCGCTATGCCCCCCGCCCTATTTTTTATACTTTATTTTGAAACCGGGTCTCACGAAGTTGCGGAGGGCCTCACTAAGGAGAGAGAGAGAGAGAGAGAGAGAGAGAGAGAGAGCGCTAAGGCTGGCCGCGAACCCGGATCCTCCGGTCTCCGCCTCCCAAAGTACTGGGATTACAAGCGTGCACCACCACGCCCGGCTCATGGACCTCGATTTTCTAACGGTCAGCAGAGAAAATCCTAAATGGGGTATGGGATTGCCACAGCCCCCCAAAAAATAAGTTCTCCTTATGTGTTGGACACTGTCTTCATCTCTGTGAACCAGAAATGTGTTGGGGGGTCCTAGGGAAATTCCTGGTACTCTCTTCTTAAGGTATAACGGAGGGCCAGGACCCGAGGGACAGAGTGACCTTCTCTGCCCTAGAGCTGCTGTTACTGCCTAGACCCTGTTATTGCTAAAGACTAGAATTTACTAGACAGAGTAAATTCATCTGTTGGCTTAGTCTCTTTGGCACCTGAACTGACAGAAAATACTTACCCGGCAGGGGTTGTAGAATATGGCCTGTGGGTTGAATATGACCTGCGAATGTGTTTAGTTTGAGCCACGTTAAAAAAAAAAAACAGAATAAAGTTTAATTCATTACCAAACTTTGAAAATCGGGAGATTTCATACCAACCACAGTCAGATTTCTGGCATGTCCGCATGCCCTATTCCTATATGACAGTAGGTGACCGGAGCAGCGCAGCAACTAGCCATCTTAGAGGGGGCGCTGGCTCTCTGTTTGGCCTTTGTCCCTCCTGCTCAAGGTTTGTCTTGTAGCCTGGGCTCCTCCAGAATGGGATATCGAAGTGAGCGTTTGAGTGCAGCCAGTTCAGGTGACAGGTGATCTTGAAAGCTCAGCTAGGAGGGAAAAGTGTGACGAGGCAAGGAAGCCAATTCCTGATGCATAAAGAAGCAAGTTGCCGCGGTGAGACTCGGTCCTCTGGAAACCTCGGTAGGATTGTGCAGGGAAATCTCTCCGTGGCCCCTGATGAGGATAAGGCAGAGGATTATCCACCAACTCCCGTTACTAGCCGAGCACTGCCTCCCCTGCGCATGGGTGGAATGTGTTCCCACGAACACAGGGCTCAATTAGGAAGCCTTTGGCACAGACAGTAATGGTGAAGACGTGGTGATGTGAGGAGGTGCAGATGGCGCCCGCCACACGGCTGCATTAAGCTACCCACGTTCCCATCTGACCCCTGTGCTCCTATAGACATGTATTCAAGGCACGCCCTTTGACCCGGTGGGAAAGGTCCCAGCAAGGAGGAGTTACTTTCCCAAGGTAACACTCCATGTTGGTGGCAGGGCTGAGACTGAAGCTCAGGCCTCCCCCTCTTACCAGCTGTTCCTATTTATTCCAGGGAGACTACGGCCCTGCATGCCTCACTCAGCCGTTTTATTTTATTTAGTTATTTAATTATTTACTTATTTATGTGTTTATTACCCATCTAGTTCCAGAGATAACTTAGGGCTTCTGTACAGCTCATTAATTGCCTCATTGCTGGCTACAAACAGGGAGATTGGCTGAGAAGGGCGGAGAATACAATAAGCCGGGGACTCACAGAAGCCGTGAGATAGGGGAACCTGGTCGCTGGATGCAGGACCCCCACTTCCACCCCTCCCTCAACCCCGTAAAATGACATCATGCAGGAAGTGGCTCCACACAGGAAGTCCCTCCCACAGGAAGTCAAACACTTGCCCCGGACCAACAAGATGGACCACCCCAGCTGGGGAAAGAGTTCTGAGAAAGGCAGATTTCCTCATGCTTGCTTCGGGGGGCGTAGCTGCAGGCAGCAGGGGCTGAGGTCATGAATGCTAAGAAGGAAATGACTTCTCTCCCAGCTCCACGTCCCTCTGCACAGCTTCCGCCATCTTCCAGGTGCACTCACCCTCCCTGCCCCCTGCCATTTCTTTGTGTGAGCACAGACATGCCCTTCCTCCACGACAATGACATGTCATAAAGTTAGTGGCAGAATCCACGTGGCTTATAATAGAATCAAGGTGGGTACAACTGCCTTGAGAATTTGCAGGTGAGTTTCTACTTCCGGTTCTCCCCAAGAGGGCTGGTGGAGGATCCCCCAATCATGGCTGGGGTACAGGGACTGCAGGACTGAATCTTTCCTCTTTAGATTCTGGGAAGAATTACCCTTGCCAGTGTCACTCACGTGGCCCATTTCTGCTTGCCCAAGACATCCATGCCCGCGCTGCCATCAATTAGTCCTGAGGAATGGACAAAGGGGGTTACAGGAAATTAATTTCATTTGGATTTTTCTCTCTTGAGGCCTTGCCTGGCAGCCAGCTCTCCCAACACCCACATGTCCGCAGCCCAACTGCTCCGTCCATCAGCTCTTGTCCGAGCTAACTATTCATTTTATGTATTTTAATTTGGGCAGAACATTTATTTGGCTTAAATTTCCTTTTCAGGGGTTGGAATGTGCCTTCCACACACAGGCAGAGATGATCTGCCTGAATTTCGTCAGAAGGAGTTTAGTTTACAAAGATAGTAACTGAGCTATTAAAACCAACAACCCCTTTTAAAGCAAACAGACCATTAAAATATAGGAACAGTTTATGGCATAAATAAAATTGAGGATATAGATTATTTAAAGATAAGATTTTCAAGAAACAGGGATAAAAATTTAAATAATTTCTCCATGTTACATATTTTTCCAAAGTGAACTTCAGAATGCAAATGCAAATTTAAAATAAAAAAGCTCAGAAAGACATTAAAAACCTATCTTACTAGTAAAGACATACGAAAAAGACTTGACTTTTCCTTCTTATCTGTACATGATTTCCAAGGGGTGGAGTGGGGGTTGGTGGAAAGTACTTGAATTCATAAATGACAGAATTTACCCAGCTCATAAAGCTACATTGTGGAAAAAGAAGCAAGACATTTGCTTCTAGATCATTCTCCGGAGCTGACTGACAGATACAATAATTTCGTCCATTAGTCCTCCGATCCATTGTCTTCCTTCGGCACAGAAGTACTGTACCGCGGAGGTAGATTTCCACTGCTATGCATATTTTAAGGGTTATTTGGCAACACGAGTAAAGCTAAAAGTAGCCTCTTAATCTAATTAATTGACATTTCTGAATCTTGCTTTCACAACAACACATGGTTTCATGTTCTGGGTTTTAGCACTTGTCAAGCTTTTTTGGAGAATGTTTTGGTCAAAATGACAAGATAATTTGTGACTGAGGCTCCAAGCTAGAGAAGTGTTTAAGGCTATAATGATTTATTATCATCACAGAATAACAAAATTTACAAAGTGTTTCATCAGAATTTTTGAAATAAGTTTGCCACCATAGGAGAAGCAGAGCTGGGGGTGGGCTGGGTTGGGAGACAGGGAGGGCTCAGACTTCATATACAAACTCAACCGTGACTGATTTGTTAAAATTTCTCTATTAAATTTATCTCTGCACGTTCCTTGAGAGAGAAACCACAGAGCGCTTGAGGAGGACAAGAGGTGATAGGGAGAGAATGGAGAGAAAATTCAGACTTCCCCCTGAGTTTCTGTAAGCAGGAAATCCAACTCCCCAACTCCGCTCGTAACGTATATGCGGCTACAGTCAACGATGAATTTCTACATGTTGGCAACGGTCGAAGTGAAAGTAGTTGCACTATCTATAGAAACTTTGAGATGGAGAACACTTGGAGTATGCTACTGAAAATGCAAGAAACACATTTTTGAAAGGATGAAATAATATCACTGAGTGACAGTAAATTAACATGCTGACATTTGCAGACTTTCAGAGCATTGCCATAAAAAGAAATAATACAACATGACTAATTTGGACTTCTTTATTTCTTCCTTGGGAAAGACAGCCCTGGCCCTCCCAGGCCACCCTTCAGGCTTTGCCTCTCCGCGCTTCCTCCTCTTTTCCAGGAAACGCTGTGACTTTTAACATTCCCCTCAGCTCCGTCGTTGCCTCTTAGAGACCCTAGAGGATGCAATTTTGACTTCTGAGTGGCGAAGACGCTCTCTCCAGGGGAGAGTCTGCAGTCAGGGGAGTCTACAGTGGCTGGCAGAGGTTGCAACTCCCTGGCCACCTCATGGCAGTCTGTAGGTATCAGCTTCTAATCTCCCCAGAACCTTCTACCCGTAGAATGCCAGGCATTCTGGGAGAGCGCTGGGCACCCTGAGCATGCGCAGCACCGCTGAGGAGACTGAGGCAGGGAGAGGGTGTAAGTTCTCAGATTGCTTCTCTTTTCCCCAGGGCCAAGGGCCAAGAGTCCAGCCTGAAAGGTCCTCCCAAGGAAAGCAGCTGTCTTCTCTACTGTGCCTGCACCTCACATGAGCCAGCATGGTGCTTGGCACACAGAAAATGCTGAGAAAACTTTGGCTAAACGGACGAAAAAAAAAACCAAGTGAGGTGAGCGGATCCCCCAAACTTCTGCACCCAAGCTCACTGCCTCCCTAGTAAGTGCTAACACAGCCAGCCTCTCCCTTTCTCAGACCCTGGGTCTCAGTGACAAGACGCTGTTCCCTAATTGGAACGGGACACCCCTTTGTCCTAGAGGAGGACCCCTGCCTTAAAGTAAGCAGCGTACCTGCGTTCTCACACACAGGCCAGGTGCTCCCCAGATCTGCAGTCCTTGCCTTCTACTGAATCTCGCCGTGCTCCCGGAAATGAACACACGGTTTTACAAACTGCCGCCCTTCGAAGCCTGGAGAAGCACCTGTTGACCAGAGTCCATGGAAGCAGGTAAGAGGACGTTACCTGCCCCCAAGGCTGGGAGCGTGCAGAGCTGAGCTCCATCTCAGCTTCCTGGGTGACCCTAGGTCCCAGACCCGCCCACAGAAGAGGAGGGAGCGACCATCCAGCAGACCTTTATATAGTATCACCTAACTGTCTCTGCCTAGGCAGGGTGCTCAGGACAAGACATGACTAGACATGGACAGGCCAATGAGTGTGACAGTGACCACAAGAGCAAGAGAGGAACCCCGGCTGGGGACGACAGCCTGAGTTGCTGGCTGGGTCCAGAGTTAACCAAAAATTACAGCAGCAAAGGGACCCCAGGCCCTGAGTTCTACACGTGTGAGGACTTGGACTTGTCGCTGAGGGAGAAATTAACTGGTCTGTCCTCTGATCCGTCGAGCTGGGAAATCAGCCCTGGGCAGGGCAGGAGTGTGCAGTACAGAGTTATACCTTACAAACTGTTCTAACAATTCAAAATAATATCAGAGAGCCGGGCGTGGTGGCGCACGCTTGTAATCCCAGTACTTTGGGAGGCGGAGACCGGAGGATCTGGGTTCGCGGCCAGCCTCAGCTCTTGCTCTCTCTCTCTCTCTCTCTCTCTCTCTCCTTAGTGAGGCCCTCCGCAACTTCGTGAGACCCGGTTTCAAAATAAAGCATAAAAAATAGGGCCGGGGGTGTAGCGCGGAGGTAGAACGCCCCTGCGTTCAATCCCCGGTACCGCAAAAAAAAATAATAATAATATCAGAGCAGTTCCCCTCTCCTACTCCACCTGGGCCCATCGCTGTCCCACCAGAGATGGTTCAGCCCCAGGAGACCCGGGCTTCCCTTTAGGATTCTCCCAAGACATGAGACAGGACACTTGGCCCCACCCTGGAGATGTTAGGGCACAGGAAGTATCATGAAGGATCTACCTGGCCCTCTTCCTAAGTTCAAATCCTCTCCTGGTGTAGATAGTCCATTGCTGTCCACACCTAGCCTCCTCAGTTGAGGAATGAAAATTCTAGAGAACACCATCTCCTGGTTCTCTTTCTCGTTCTGAATAAAAATAGAATGAGCTCAGTTACCAGGAACAGGTGAGCTCCAGGACTTGGGGTACCCTGAGGGGCCACCTCCTCTTCTTCTGGACCTGGGGATTACGCACTCCAGCCGACTCGTCGGGAAGGGCATGCTATTTCCCAGGTGTGTTTTGCCCCAACCCTGCTGGGATGGTGTGAGGATTTGTGAGCCTTAGGCCGTGTCGTGGGCAGACACTGTTATGAGGTAACATAAGTTGAGAGTAACCTTTCAGTAGAACAGTTTGAGTTAAAATAAAGGGATTGAAAAAGAGTACAATGACCAAAAAAATCTATAAAAATGCAATTGCGCTAATATAATTTTATCACTTATTTAAAAATTTAGTCGACCCAAAAGACTACCAAGTGTGAAATTAAGGAACAGCTCCTCTACTTTTATGGAAATCACTCTTCCTCACTTGTCTAATAGCCTGATTTTGTCAGATCATTTATTTCCATGGTTTTAAAATGAGCTTGACAGACAGAATTTTATAACACCACTTTACTGCAAATAAGAACATCATTTTCGCTTATTAAAACTGAAGCTTAGAGAAAGCATTAAAATTAACAGTTCACTCTGTTTTAACCTTTTGAATACTGCCGTGACTCTACACCACAGACTATGTGTAAGGAAAGCCGCTGTGTTGGGTATAGATGGGAGAGGTGGGAAGGGGCATGGAGCCCAGTCCCGGGAGAACTCACCGAGGATGTCCACCCAGCCGGAAATGGCTGTGATAATGCCCAAGGGAATACCCCACTAAGCAATGGGCACCAGCCTTGGGAAGCCAGCCCTAGGGCTCAGGGGGAAACTGAACAAAGTACTTGCTCCTTCCAGCTGTGAGAAGTGACCTGTGTTTCTACCCTGGAGACTGAATTGCCTGAGAGCTGGGCTCTAAGAATCTCATAGATTGGTCCTTCCTTGCTCCATTCAACAAAGATTCACCGAGTATGTTTCGGGGGTCAGGCACTGTTCTAGGCACTTGGGGGTAAAACAGTGAGTTAAGACTATGTCCCCATTCTTAGGGAGCTGTGTGGGGAACAGGCCATACTCCACAAAACAAACACACAACCTCACACCTCGTAGGGGGAGACAGGCTGTGGAGAAAACCAAAGAAGCCCAGAAAGAGACACACAGAAGTGCTCCCCCAAATGAAGTGAGGTTTCTCGGGCTAGAACATGTTGAGCCGGGATTTCAAGATGGCCTAGCCTGGCCATCCCAAGCATAAGGACATTTTTTTTTTTTTTTTTTGCTATGCCCTGTGGGCAAAGGCTGGGCCAGGATCTTTATTGGATGGAACAGTTGGAATCTACATTTCTGTGCTCTAGAGCTTTGTCCAAAACCTCAGAAAGACTTCTTGTCCTCATGATAGGCCCAAGGTGCAGTTAATACCTAGGGCAGCTCTCAAATGGTGGGAATTGGCGTTTTGGTACGCCAGCGCCTCACTTGGGTGAGAAATATCTGACAGGCATGTCTCCCAGGGTCCTTCCATGGGATTAATCTCCAGTCACTCACCTGTTGCCTACTATATTGATTTCCCTATTCATAAACCCTTGGCTGTCTTCCCTTTCGCGGTTACCGGCCTATCTTCCCTACACTTGCCAAATCTTGAATGTTCGGCTTCCAGTTTGGGAAAATCTAGCCATAGGCAAAGACTCCACGGCAGATAACTGGGCCCAATGGTTTTTGCTTATCTCTAATCCCCGATCATACCACCTTTCATACACCACTGAGAACTCTCAGCTCAAACTCTTATTCCAGTCTCTTTTGCAGGACTGCTCTGTACAGGAGCCCACTACTTCCAAGCAAGAACATCCTGGCTGGGAGTAAGTCAAGCCCCACGAGTCTGCCTCAGGGAAGTTTTGGTGTTGTAGCCGTAGCACCAGGGGGCTTGTTCAGCTCTTGCTACCTTGTGGTCTTGACCTGCAGCAAGTTAGCAGCATGACCCAAGCGGGAGGAACCTCCTGGTTCTTAGATACATTCCGTGGGGTCCTCCAAATATTTCATGGGTTGGGGCACCATTACCCACAGCAGTGCCCGTTCAATTACACTTCCTTCAGTTGCCCTGGCCTCTGCTGCCTCTGTTCCCCCATCCCTTGCCTGTGCCCCAGGTTAAAGTACTCAAACTACTAGCCGGGCATGGTGGCGCATGCTTGTAATCCCAGTACTTTGGGAGGCGGAGACCGGAGGATCCAGGTTCTCGGCCAGCCTCAGCTCTCTCTCTCTCTCCCTGTCTCTCTCTCTCTCTCTCTCTCTCTCTTTCTACTTAGTGAGGCCCTCTGAAACTTCGTGAGACCCGGTTTCAAAATAAAGTATAAAAAATACGGCCGGGGGTGTAGCGCGGAGGTAGAACACCCCTGGGTTCAATCCCCGGTACCGCAAAA
>PVJS01014809.1:0-39798 GCA_004027185.1 Glis glis | reverse complement strand
ATCCTCCGGTCTCCGCCTCCCAAAGTACTGGGATTACAAGCGTGCGCCACCACGCCCGGCTCCTCATATTACTTTTTAAAAATACTATGTTACATTTTTATATTGTCCTTTTCAGTATGTTTGGCTAAGCATCACTATTAGTCATCAATTCATTGTATTCATCTTTGTTCTTCTGCAATGCTAACTATCAAACCTTGCATTCATTCATGTATTCATAAAACTAAACTCTCTTACCATGAGTCATGTACTATGATGAGTGCAGGCTCTGCAATAAAGAACAAGACACACATAGTGTTTGGTTTCACAGAGCTTATTACCTGGTGGAGAATTTAAAATAAACACATAGAAATAGGTATGATTAGAAATCATCATTAGTACTATCAAAGGAAATGAACTGGGTGTGATAGAAGAAAATGATGGAGAACCCATTTTAGAAAAAGGCTTCTCCAAAGACATAGGATAAGCTGAGACTTGAAGGATGAGTGGTAGTTAGGTGGCCCATAAGCTGGAGAAGAAAAGTCAGGCACAGGGCAGGTATGGGTTTCCCAAAGTAATAAGGAGCTTAGAGTATAAATACTTACATGCTTTCAAACCTAATTACCCTAATGCAAGTTTCAGTTTAGACAGTATAAGCCACTTTGTTTTTTCTTAAGCAATAAAGAATCTTGGTCATGATCTATACTGATCAGAATAATTAACGCTAGTCACTTATCCAATCCATACTGTGTCTGTGGTGGATCACAATGAAAGGTTTATTCTCACACACATCACAGGTCAATCACTCTGGAGAGCTTGGCCAGCGGGCTCTCCAGAGTGGCTCTTAAGAGTGTTTGGATCCTTCTATTATGTGGTTCCAGAAATGAGCATGTTCACATCCAGAGTGGAGGAGAGAGAGCAGCATTGGAGCATCTCACAAGAGGCTCCAGGGGCCTGGAAGGGAGTTGTGTTGCATCTACCTGCATTCTGTTGGCTAGAATGAGCCACAGGACCCACCAAGAAGGGAGGAGCCTGGGAAATGTGGTTTTTATGTATTAGAAGCAAAAAGAAAAGCGTAGGTCATCATAGAGCATGAACGTTATCAACGTTCTCTGATGAACGTTTTACAGTACAACAATTTGTAGAAAGTCTTGAGGAACGCTACTATAACAAGGCTTTTGAAATGACTGAAGAGATACATTCATTTCGAGCCGCATTACTCTCTCCTTTAGGATGAGAGAGGACTGTTTTCCTTTAACCCTGCACATTTCCCCTGCAACTTTCTCTGGCATTTGGAAGGCCTCCAGACCCCTCATCGTTTTTCACCAGCCAGGCTTCCCGCTGTGCTTATTCACAGTTTCCTCAAGGTCGAATCTCTTACAGGAACACAAGTTCAGCTGCTGCTTTTAGAGGGCAAAGTGAATCATCCCTGTTAGCAAATATAGAATGCCCTATGACCTCTGCAAATGGTCCCACCATTTCTACTGCAGAGCCAGAAGCAGGAAGGCCAGAGAGTGTGAATAGTTTATTGCAAGCAACCACCACTTTTTATCCCAGGCCTAATGGTGGGATCTGCTAATTATGGCTGGGAAAAAGTAATGGCTTAATTTATTTCATTATTATTTTATTCTTATTTTGTATTTTCTGTGGTGCTAGGGGTTAAACCTAGGGCTTTGTGCATGCTAGGCAAGTGCTCTATTACTGAGCTACACTCCAAACTATGACTCCCATACATGAGTTTGACATCCAGTTACTCCATCTATTGAGTTATCTTGGAAAACTCTTTGATGCTAAAAATTTATTAAGCACCTACTATGGAGTCAAGCACATAAGAATGGAGTTTGTAAAGGTAAATTTTGGGTGTTTAAGGAACTTACTGCAATACAATTGGGGAATGTCCCCCTCCCCTGCCCATCTGGCTGCATTTGCCCATAATGGGGAGGATTTCTGTCTCCTCAACCTGGTAGCCACTGCCAAATTCAACAGTTGGATACTTCTGCTACTGCCTTCACCAGTCAACCTCATGCTTTACAAAGAGCCTGTTTCTTTACTTTGCTGACCACTGAGTCAAGGTTTCACCTGAGTGAGTTTAACTGGGGGCACTGTTTTAGTCAGCTTTTTCTTTGCTGTGACCAAAATACCTGACGAGCACCACTTCCCTGCTTATGTAGCAAGGATAAGAATGTTCCAAACTTAGAAGCTCATTGTGAAGCTGAGTGCGATAGTGTCCAGGAGTGTGTCTGCCAAATAACATACTTCTACAGTCATGAGGCCATATTTCCCAGGTCTGCAGTGCAAGACACAATCCAGAAATGGTTTTCACAGTAACAGAATTCTTTTATTGTGTGTTCCTCATCTCCCTCTCTTCTTACCTTGTATAACAAGGACTTAGATGGTTCAGTTTTCCTACAAATGTCTGTTGGGTAGCTAGAAGCAAGGTTAAAGAATTGGCATTTCTGCCTCCATTTTTATCCATCTCCTTTTCTCTGAGTCACTTGGATCACAGGAACAATGTCTGATTGGTAGACCTCTTGTGATGAGTGAAGGCTTCCCCTTCCCCAGGTGACAACAACTTTCTTATCCCTGACCAATCCTGAAATAATGATGGACCAGAACACACCCATCCCAGATCACCTGATTCGTCAGTGGTGAAAATCCTCCAGCTGTACAAATCCCAACCCTTGCTCTCATTCCACCTTCTATGAAATTTCAAAGTCATCATCAGCCCATGGAAGACAGGGCTAAAGACATGTGTCCCCTTGTCTTCCCAGACCAGCTATGCTGATTAAAGTTCCTTTTATGCTTTTCTCCATTACATTCTCCATTTAGTTTGGGGGGCAAAAGTGGTCAGGCCTGATAATGTTGGATCCCCAGAGTCATGCCTCTAGTCTAGGACTCTGCTAACACTTGTAGGAAGATCCTAAGGCAGCTTACAAGTCTTCTAAGAAGCCAACGGAGTCATTCCCCAGTGCTCTCATGACTTGCTCTGTGCTCCACAGACCCACCTGATTCTATTGGTCACAACTGCTGTACCTGTCAGGGCCCCTGCCGGCCTCACTTTGGTCCACAGCCACATGATCCTGGTTGTTTATGCTCCAGAGCTCCTTTTAGCATAGAACTAGTCTCTCTTATACCCTGACCTTTGCTTGCCAGGGTCAACATACTTTGTGTTGCTGTTATTAGGCTATAAAACAGGGTTGACTTTGCTCTAGCTTTCTGTTCACTTGATCCATTCAGTTTATTTCAATCACCTTTTCCTTAATAAGTAGGCACAAGTCTTTTGGGGACTGGCCAGGAGACACCTGAGCAGCAACCCACGGCTCTGCAGAAAGCCTGATAGTCCTTGGGGCAAAGGCTTCTCAGGCTAATGCAAAGGAGAGCAGGCATCTTGTCTGGACAGTTTTTATGGCATGGGGAGTACATACCAAAGGGAGCATAGTAAGGGCCTAGAAACTTTCTAGGGGCTGCACCTCATTAAAACATGAGGGTTACAGTGTTAGCCTCTCTGAAATGGGACATTCTTTCAAATGCAGAACTATTCACTGGGGATGAGCTAATAATTGCTAAACCATCTAGGAATAAGTGTAAAATCATGCATTCCATAGTCAAGATACTCAAAAATCCCCCCATCTCCTCAAATTTACCTTTTTTTGGTAGTAAACCCTTCCCTCAACCATAAACTCCTGACAACCATGACCTCTTCCTATTCTTAGTTTTGCCTTTTCCAGAATGCCATATAAATGAAACCATGAAGTATGTAGCCTTTACAGTCTACCTTTTTGCATTCAGCGGTATGCGTTTAAGATTCATCTATATTGGTGAGCATATCAGTAGTTCCTTCTTTTCTTCGCTGAGTAGTAGACCTTCATATGGATATACTGCTGCTGTTTGTACATTCCTTATTTGAGGGGCATTGCAATCATTTTTCTAAGCAATATATCACATATATTAATTCACTGATATAAAATAAATAGTATTACATTCTTTCTTTGTATTATAAAATCCCTCAAATGTATAGAAAAAAATACCATGAGTCCCCATATGGTCTTCACTCGGTTTCATCAATTATCAAAATTTTGTCCCATCTATCCCTTTTTGCATTTTTTTGGCCTTTGAAAAGGAAATCCTAGACATGCATCACGAAGCATGTACAGATTATCAGTGGTCACCTCCAAAAGTTAGGGATGTTTCACACAGCCTGGATGATGTGGAAACTGTGTTTTATAATGGGTCCTAAACACATTACAAGATCATTTAATCTTCACCATAAACCTGTGAAGTAGGTTTTACAGGTATGGAAACTGAGGTACAGAAAACTTAAATCATTTTTCCATATCACAGAGCTAGTACTGGTGGAATCCAAGTCAAGAGATCACATTCAACCATAGCTGTGTTGCCTCCAAAACTAACCTATGAGAAGATTACTGGGAGGTAGGAATTCCATATTAATACAATGTGCCCCAAAGAGAACTCTTGGCTTCTTCCTGCCTCTCTATGATTTTTCTTTCCTCTGGCTTCTCTCTCTCAGTGAACACCAACTTCATTCAACCAGCTATGCCTTCCCAAATCTTGGAGTTATCCTTGTCACTTCTCTTTCTCCTACTGCACATCCAACCTGTCACCAAAACCTATTTGTTTTTCCTTCAGAGAAAAGCACAAATCTAACCTTGTCTTTCTCCCCTCTACTGTTATTGTGGTCCAAGCCACTATTATCTTTCCCCATATTATTGTAGTAACTCACAACTGGCTTCCTGGATTCCACTGGTTACCTCAATTGTCAATTCTCATTGCAGCTGGAGTAGTTTTTAAAAACAACTGTCAGATTAGGTCCTTTCTGCTCAAATCCTCCAATGGCAAACCAACATTCTCAGAATGAAAGTTAAGCATTTATTTATTTATTTATTTATGGCTCACAGACCTTACATACATCTACCCATCCGCTACTTACTCTCCAGTTTCTTTCCCTGTTGCTCCTTGTGTTCAGATTTTATGCACCTTTTGCTCCTTACGCATGCTGACTATCCTGTCCTCAGTCCCTCAACACATGTTTTTTCCTCTTCTTGGAAAGCTGTCACAGGTAGCTCTGTACCTTTCTCCTCCATGTCATTCTGGTTTCTGCTTCCACTCACCTTCTTAGGTCTTCCTAAAGACCATGTCCTCAGCCACCTTTCCTGCCATCACTGGCCCTTTCCCAGCCTCGTACTCATCCTCCTGTATATTGCAAATAGCTTGTTAGTGTGTTATCCTTCCCACTTTTTGTTAGCCACATGAAAGGATTTTGTCTGTTCATTGTTGTTCTCTGTGCCTTGAGTGGTGTATAGTATCCAGAAGCACCCAGTGGCACTTGTTTGAATGATTGGATCGCTTATTGAATGAATGAAGGCCACCATCATTCTGTACAATGAACAATAATGAAAATGAAACGAAGCAAGAGAAGGAAGTTGCATAATAGGTCAGCTTTATTCTTCTAATCGCCTGACTGATGTTGGAAAATGGAGCTTTCTGGATGATAAATTAAAGCTACCAAAGGCCATTCATCACAATTCTTGTCATAATCAACTCAATAAATATAAGATGCACATTGTACATCTAATTTAATGTGCGTCAACCAGGCATGTAATGACCCAAGCGTATAGCAGTCCTTGAGGGATATGTTCAAGATCCCCAGTGGATGCCTGAAGCCATAACGAGTACTGAATTTTATACACACGATGGTTTTTCCTATACATACATACTGACTATAAAGGTTAATTTATAACCTTAGACACAGTAAGAGATTAACGACAATAACTTACCATAGATACTAACGACTTCAGGATAGACTTTTTTCTTTCCTTATTAAATCTAGAACTGTTGTCTTTTAAAGAAAGTACTTTATGGCTTCTCTTTGGCATATCCAAATTGTCAGCATCACTACTCTTGTGCTTTAGGCCATTATTAAGTAAAATAAGGGTTTCCTGAACACAGCCACTACAATACTGCAACAATCTGAGACTAATGGCAAATGGTGTCTACAGTGTGGATACACTGCACAAACGGACGATTTGCCCAGGACAAAGTAGAGTGCCATGAGATTTCATTGTGCTACTCAGGCTAATGTGCAATTTAAAACTTGTAAATTGCTTATTTCTGGAATTTTTATTTCATATTTTCAGACTGTAGTTGACCATGGGTATCTGAAACCACAAAATGTAGAACTGTGGATAACAGTGACGGACTGTACAGTTTGTGGGTTGTAGTTAGTGTAGAAAGTGTACTTCTAATAAAAACAAGGGAGCCAAGAATGCTTTATGAGGAAAAGGAATCAAAGTGTGTGTGTGTGTGTGTGTGTGTGTGTGTGTGTGTGTGTAGAGAGAAAAGAATGGAAAGGCACAATTTTGGTGCCATTTAAATCCATGCCCTATATTTTACCTTGTAATTGTGACTTTAGGTTTTAAGTCAAGATAATAAGAGATGATAGTGCCTTAATCTTTTCCATAGGGGAGGTGAAGGAAGATGAAAGAAAGCATCAAAGGAAAACCTCTCTAGCTGGAACTTATTACTTTTCATTTTACCTCCTAGCATCCAAAACTTCAATGGAGTTGCAACTTGTCTGAGAGGTTGCAAAGGAAGATGGAGCCTGGGGTCAGATAATAACAATGGCAGCCTACGAGAGACCATCAGGAGTACCTTTCAGAGTGGGGGGTTTGGAAGGGCTCTGAACCATTCTATGAATCTTGGACGCGGGCTCTGTGCTCACAACACAACCATCTGGGGCATACTCCTGGCTCTCAGGATAAATGAACAATGATAATGACTTTGCATTTAGGGGTTTTGATGAAGTGGTAAAAATTTTTAATCAAAATTGAAGGAAATTAGTCTCCAGTTTAGCAGATGTCTACCTCCTGAGGTTCTACTGCCAAAAGAAAAGACATTATAGATACTTGTTCTTTTTCTTCTCTTCTTTATTAAAATAATATAGATTTTTAAAAAATCACAGAACATACAATATATAACAATAGATCTTAACCCCAGAAACCACCAGAGTATATCTCTTTTAGTACTTTTATCTCTAACAAGAAACAGGACGTTAATAGTATCTCAGATACCTTCAAAGTAGTAAATTTTAAATGTCTATGAAGTCAGAAAGTTACTCTACAAAGGCAGATTAAACAAATAATCTCTATCTCTAACAGTTCTCCAGAGCTTCCAATGGAAAGTAAAACCCACATCAAAGTTCTCTCTGCGTCCCTCGGTAAATGTCATACTAAAGAGCAAATAGGTTGATTGCCAACCTCGGGAGCAGGCCAAGGGAGAATGCAGGGCCTGAATGATACACAGCCAAATTGCCCACTTCCGAGTAATCAGGTATCAGCTGGGGCTCACAGTTCTCTCTACTGTTTAAAGAGCAACAGCAGAGAAATCTACAAACAGGAATCACTCCAGTTCACAGCCAGCAAGACTCACAGTGCTGAGAACTGGTAAGGTGGTGGTAGAAGGGATGCCCTGAATCCGCATCCTGGCCCCTCACTAACTTGCTAGTTCAGTAATCATGAGCAGGTGGATCAACTTACATGTCAAGTGTGGAAATTGAAATAATGTACAAATTACTTCATCTGGGTACCTACTGCACAGTAGGTGCTCAGGGAATGCCAATTTTCTTATCTCCCTATGACCTTTAACTGAGATGCAGGAGGAAAGACACCCTAAAATGAATAGCATGCAGTCTCCTCCTTGCAGATTTGGTGAAATGAATACACCCACAATAAATGATAAAGCACACTACAGTCTGTCCCATAAAAGACACTAAAATAGAGACTTAAAGGAGAAGACATTATCTAGAAGAATCTAGGAATCCTTCTTGGAATGGGTGGCATTCTAATGGTGCCTTGAAGGACTGACGGAATTTGAGTCATCACAGTCAAAAGAGTGGAGGTTAAACTTAATAGGGAGGAAGGACAGTAAAGGGAGATACCAAACGGGGGAGGCACAGGCAAGTTTATAAAATGTATAAAATATACATGTTTGTATCCATAAAGTGAGCCTCAAACACAGCAAAGACTGCAAAGGCGGGTCAAAATTAAACCATGAAGGGACTGGAACATCGTGCTTAATAGTTGGGCTTGTTTCTGTATTTAGAAAGGTACCTGTTGAAGTTCTGATCAGAGAAAGTGACATGACCAGTGTTTCCGTTGGCATTCTCACTGCTGCGACACAAAATACCTTGTGATCACAACTTAGAGGAAGGAAGATTTACTTGCCTACAGTTACGGAGGTTTCAATTCATGTTAGGCTGGGTCACATCTGCAGAGCTGAAGGCGTGGTGTCAGGAAGCAGCGAGAGAGAGGGTTGAGAACTGTCAGCTCATGGCAGCAGAGAGGGGAGGAGAAAGGAAAAAGGACATAGAAAAGGAGAAGGAGGAGGAGAGGGAATGGAGGAGAGGGAAAGGAAGAAGAGGGAGTAAAGGGGAGAAATAAGGAAGAAACAGGGACTTGATTTTGCTTTTCATTGAATATAGGATATGAGGGTGTCCTGGCTCTAACAGGAACCCCAGTTTCTCATCTGACTAAATTCATTGTTTTGATACCCACTATAGTATGGTCCAGAGGCTCATTAGCTCTTTTCTGGATTGTTCATGGATGTAGAGTTGAGAAGGACACCTTTCAGTGCACCAATGAGTATATAAAGATTAATGAAACATCAAGTAAAAGGTGAACGGCCAATTGTGGCTCCATGGTTCCTTCTGGAAACTGGAAGATTTTTATTTAACATCATTTAAGGTCACAGAAACAACAAAGTCTGTGTTTTCACACACCACTGCCCATAGAACTCCACCCCATGTTCAAACACTGGACTGGAGACAGCCCACTTAAAAGCCACTCTTCATCAGTTTCAATAAGCCGTAAGAAAGCATAGGATTTCTGTCAGCATTGTGGTCAGCACTAAATCCTGGAGATGAAAGGCCAGATGTTGACTTCCCCTTCTCCATCTCTTACCTCCCACCTGAGAAACAGCCAAGATGGGACTTAGAACAAATGCCAATCAGCCTTACTGGGGAACTCTTCTGCCTGATTATTCAGTCCTTTCCATTTCTAGTCCTTTAAACCAGGGAGATGAAACCATGTAACATAGATCTTTGTATCCATAAAGTGAGCTCCAAGCACAGCAAGTTTCCAGAAAGCAGCGCAGGGTCCTCTGTGTTGTCATTCCATTTACATTCTCTTGCCACCCAAACTCAAACCTAAACTCGAACTTCAGTTTCCATCTTTGATCTCATTTTATCTTTACTCCTCCAAACATTTGATCTCAAATTTCCCTTATGGAATATAGATTATCCCACTGCTCCATTCTCTGTTTTCCTTTTCTTTCAGGTAGCAGTTTCCTGCTCCAAGCCCCAACCTGAGAGAGCCAACCTCACCTGAGCCACTTGGCCCAGTTACCACACTCCCTTTAGAGAAAGTAATCTATTTCAGTAGTTAGATACAGCACATGAGAAATATTAGATACAATAGAGCAAGTTCTAATCCCCAATCTCCAACTCATGATTTGTCTTTGTATAGGTTGCTATGGTGGGCATGGGAATAAGACCAAAGACGTAATCATCATATAAGAGATCTGAATGATTTCCATTTCCATAACTAAGACTTGAAGATGTGATTTGAAATGAGCATTGTCTATGAGTGCTTTAGATTTTAAAACATCATTCTAATTACAATCTGGTAAAGTTCGCTGAGGTAATGAGTTCATCTTTGATCAGATGCAGAAAATCTTTTGGAGGAAGCAATAGCGTAACTCAAACTTGGAAAAGAATATCAGGACAGCGACCTGTCAAATGTTTAGGTTTTGAAAAAAGAAGATTCTATTCTCAAGATCTTTGGGAAAGAGAGAGAAATAGAGAGTAACCTTGCCTAATTAAGAAATTGTGGCTCAACATTGAATGTGATAGAAGGAGAAAAAACTGCCTGGCTGAACCAGTAGTTAAATTATTTATTATACTGTAACATACAGCAGGATATGTGTGAAATGTTGTTAAAAAAAGAGAGAAACATAGTAATTAACATAAGCCCTTAGGGATTCTTTCCATCCAATATAAAAAAGAAAAATTCAGCTTTGTAAATATCTTTACACTGAGCATTAAAGGTCTGTTGAATTAAGAGCCATGGAAAGGCCTATCTCTGATGCTAGTTTATTTCTCCCCTACTTAACCCTAAAATTGAATATATCCCAAATCCAGTCTTCAACCTCTAATCCTATTACCACAGCATCCCAATCTAGGAATGTAATCTACTCTTGTGGTTTTAGTCATCAAATTTTGTAGATTCGCATCTTCAGATCAACCACCCTCCTGAACTGCAGGCCAACTTTTTCAATTGGTTTTTGGATTCAGATGACACACCAAAGTCAATACTTACTGCAGGGATTCTCTTGTTAAAACCATTCTGTTCTTCCCTGGATGCCAGCATCTGCCTTTTTGTAAAAGGCAAAAAGGCCTTTTTTTTTTTTTTTTTTTTGCTGGAATCTTGACTCCTTTAACATGTTCGGTAAAGGGAGCTAGTTTTAATCCACCTGGGACATTTTTTCGTAAATACACAGATTCCTTGCTATTGCTATTTCCAGATCACACTGCCAGTAGCCCCAAGGGAAAGGCCATCCCCCCATATTTCATTTCTGATTTTCACTTACCAAAGTATATATAAGTCTTAGAAATCTCAGTGTTCCAATGAGTTTATGTTATACTCATCGACTTTTTCATCTGTTTCAAAAGCAGAATTCCAAAATATATACACTTGCATACAAAAATGCAAGTGTATCTGAGTATTTTTCAATGAGATATTACCACATACAAAATTTTGGAAGAGCAAGTACTTTTGCCTAAGTATCTTCTTTTTGGAGTACTTTTGGTTTCCTAGGATTACTCCTACATTGAGAAAAAGAATCTGTCCCTTTAGGGAATAATTGGGCATTAGGACAAGACCAAATATTTAGTGTTTTTCTAATCTCAAATATCAAGTATACTTTTCATTGTTTTCCATTTAAAATGTTTACTTTTGGGGGCCTAGTTAGGCCCATCAGTTCAGCTGTGAACTGAACTAATGTTATATGAAGTTATATGCTTACATGCTACAAGCTCTGGGCTGGATTCCAGCAAACACACACTTAAAAATCAGTAACTTTTAGTAGCAAGTGTGACACAATGTTGTTGTTGTTTTCACAGTCATTCAGATATACTATGGACAAGAAATCCCAGTCTGAACCTCAACTCCTTCTCCTGTTTAACATCTTTAAACACATGGAAACTGATTTCAAGTGAAGCTATTTGTTTTCCATCCATAGTGTTAACTGGAAATTTTTCTTTATTGTAAGTTAATAGAAAGTTAATAGAAAAGAACATTAAACACTGAATAAAAAATAAATGTTTCTTTTCCTGCATCAAAATTAGAAGTTTGTTTTTTTTGGAGCTGTTTCCGAAATGAAAGAAGAAATTCCTAATGAACTTTGCTTTTTACCAACCCACATTTCACAAAACTGGAGCTACTGAAAAACAGTGCTGTAAAAAGATGGTGAAATCGGACTTTGGCCAACTACGTATTTTTACAACTTAACTAAGAATATCTGTAAAACTAGCCGGGCATGGTGGCACATGCCTGTAATTCGAGTACTTGGGAGGCTGAGACAGGAGGATTGCAGGTTTGAGACCAGTCTCAGCAATTTAGTGATACTGTCAGCAACCTAGCAACACCTTGTTCCAAAAAAAGAAAAAATTCCAAAATATAAAAAGGGCTGGGGATGTAGCTCGGAGATGGAATGCCCCTGGGTGGTTCAATCCCCAGTACCAAAAAATAAAAATAAAAATAAAAAAATAAAAAATAAATAAAAAGAGAGACTATCTGTAAAATTTGTCACATTATTTTATAAGTATTCCTAACAATTCACTCACAAGGACAAATTTTTATCGACAAGAAACCTTCTCCCCAAAAGAAAGTGAAATCGTCCCATGAATTATGAAGAGGCTGTCTCCATGTGCAACTCTTTAATTGTATCTGACGGGTGAGCTGCTCAGAGAGCTCCTAATGCACTGGCTTCTGAATTAGTAATAGGACTCCAACCTCAGTGCATTTGCCACTTGAGCCTCTGCCCCTCAGTGGCCAACTTTTCTGGTGCAGCAGACTGAGTCCAGAGATATGACTAACATGACTTCTCCTTTCTTTATTTCTTTGTTGCTTTATTTAAAAATATAGAACCCAAAGATGCAGCATGAATTGATAATGATGTGGGATGAAACTTCTACTTGCAGTGCTTTAGCATAACGGGAAGCGTTTCTGTTCTCCCTCCACATCTGACTCCAAACCCACTTTCACATTAACCAAGTTTATAAAACACATCCCCTGAAACTTTTCATGTCCCACCTCCTCTGGTGTCTCAGAATTTGCTTTTGGAAAAAAAATATTCAGATGAAATTCAAGAGAGAAAATCTGATTCCTTTTATAATTTAGAGGGGGTGGGAGAAGAATTGGCACAAAACAAAGCAGGCTTTTAGAGCCTGAAAATCAATCAAATGTGGTTCTTAGGTGGTTTTCATCTGTCCCTGGGACCGGCTACAAAAAGGACCTCCTTAAGCAAAACAATTTTAGATATACACTCTTTTATCTCTAGGGCAGAGAGAGGAAGGCTCACCACTCACTTCTGGCCACCTGCTCACCTGCCCCCCATCTTGCCTGCTGCTGGGCAGCATGAACAGCAGGGACGCTGCCAGGGCTGCGCAGGGAGGACAGAGCGTACACTCTGCACCGAGGATCTTCTTCAGTGCCAGGCCACTGGAGGCTAATGCCTACTACGGGTGGCTGCTCATGAGAATCGGGTGTGGGGTGGAAGCTCATAGATGCTCCCAATCTACCCCAGAGATTCTGACTCAGAGGCTGGAATGCAGCTTGGGCATCAGCACCCCTTAGCTTCCCAGGGGTTCCAGTGCCCAGCCAGGAGATGGTATCGCTGCTTCAGGCTGAGGATGAAACCATCACCTCCTTGTTTACCCTACACAGCTAGAGCATGGGTCATTCCTCGGGGCGATGAATACTGTCTCCAGGGGCTTTCTGCTCCAGTACAGGGTACAATATTAAGGCAAAGTCCTGAATAAAACTAGCTGCCCAGGAGTGTGTGGGCTAGTGAGAGAATTCAGGTCAACTGAACCTGCAGGTTAAATGTGTACCAGGGTTACTTCAACCTTGATTGCAAAGAAGGATGGAAAAGGAAAGTAATTTTTCAGGAACACCGACTCTCTATATTTTTATTAAATTTATTTGTACCATGGGAAATTATTTGAAAAACTAAAGAAAGTCTGGAGCTCTGGGGCCCTAAAATATTTCTCTTTGATTCTCAGCATAAGTTACCCAAAGGATATGTTTATTTTAGACTTGCATTTCCAAAAATGAAAGATAGCCTGCTATGAACAGTCAATCCTACTGAGAGAACTCTATTTCCTTACCTTCATTTTATTTTATCTATTTTGTTCCCTGTACTAAAATGATTTTCTTAGATCTTTCTATGATGACTCTTAAACACCTGCTTAGGAAATTAATAAGGACCAAAGCCAGGGTAATCTTTTGAAGCATCACTTGAATAATGCAATCTCCACTTTCTCCCTATTACCCAGAAGGAATCGTCAAAGTAGCTTTCAAGCTGTTCATGAAGTGAGTCCACAGGGCACTCCCTCTCCCCTCCCACTCCGCCCAGTGCACGCTCTCTCTCTTTTGGTGGTACTGGGAATTGAACCCAGGGGCATTGAACCCAGGGGCATTCTACCTTTGAGCTCCACCACCAGCCCTTTTTATTTTTTATTTTTTTGGAACAGGGTCTTGCAAGGTTGCTGAGAGTCTCCCTAAGTTACTGAGGCTTGTCTTGAACCTGTGATCCTCCTGTCTCAGCCTCCCAAGTACTGGGATTCCAGGCATGTGCCTCCATGCCTGGTTGTCCAGTGCGCATTTGTGCTCTTGCTCACTCGCTCTGTTCTTCCATCAGGCTACCTTCTGGGCTTTGCTCACACATATCTTTTTCTTGGGTTTATTTCCTCATATGTCCACATATCTAACCAGAAATGTAATATTACTGAGAGATATCCATAAGAAATAAAAGAAAATATGGATTTTTGGGGGGAGGGGATGTTGGGGATTGAACCCAGGAGCATTCTACCTCCAACTACACCCCCAGCCCTTTTTATTTATTTATTTATTTATTTTGAAACAGGGTCTTGCTAGGTTGCTGAAAGTCTCACTAAGTTGCTGAGGCTGGCCTCAAACCTGCGATCCTTCCTTTCTCAGCTTCTCAAGTACTAGGATTACAGGTGTGTGCCACCACACCTGGCCTAGCTTTGACTTTGACTTTAATTTAACCTATGCTGATATATTTCATGTATCCTTGTGAGCCACCTTGAATTTCACCAAATCCTTTTCTTGTGTTGTATCAGTAAGCCATTGTCATAAAAGTGCTATTTAACAAACCACCATAAAACCCAGTGTCATAAAACAACCGAAAGGCTGATCTGCTCGGGGCTGGGCTGGGTTTGGCTAGTGTGGTAGCAAGCCAAGGGTTGGGTTCAAGCCTGCTCCTTGCATTTCTCATTCTTCTGGGGACAGCAGACTACTGGGAGGCATATTCACAGCAGGATTGTCTCACGTGCAAGAGAGCAAATCTAACCGTTCAAGCACACCGTTAAGTCATTTTTTGTATCACATCCACTAATACCATATTAGTCAAAGTAAGCCACAAGGCCAAGTTCATGTGTGGCAATAGCAAGAATGTAGATGTATACCAATTATAATTGGTGAGTAAAGAATTGAGACCAATCTGCCCCATTCATTACATATTTTTCTCTATTAATTACCTTGATTGGTGTTCAGTGTTCAACTCAACTTTTTTGTATGCGTGGTACTAGGAATTGAACCCAGGGACATTCTACCTCCAAGCTCCAACCCCAGTTGTTTTTTTTGTTTGTTTGTTTGAAACAGGGTCTCACTAGGTTGCTGAGAATCCCACTAAGTTGCTAAGGCTGGGCTTCAACCTGCGATCTTCCTGTCTCAGTCTCCCAAGTACTAGGACTATAGGTGTGCACCACCATGCCTGGCTCAACTATTTTTATTCTTGGAAAGAAACCAGTTGCTTTGGTCTTTTGGGTTTTTTTTGGGGGGGTTACTGGAGATTGAACCCAGGTGCATTCTATTTCCAAGCTGTACTCCCAGCCCTTTTTATTTCTTATTTTGAAACAGGGTCTCACTAAGCTAAGTTGCTGAGAGTCTTGCTACTTGCTGAGACTGGCCTTGAACCTGTGATCCTCCTGTCTCAGCCTCCCATAGATGTGCGCCACCATGCCCTGCTAACAGTCTTGATATATTACCGTTTTTAAATTTTGCTGAGTTTGGTTTGCTAATTTATGTTTAGGATTTCTGAATTGATGAATGTAAATGATGTTGACTTATACTTTTCATTTCTTATAATATTATTGTCAAGTTTTGTTAACAAGGATATGTTGACCTTGTAAGAATGAACTGCATACTGATTCCTGTTTTCCTATACCTTGAAAGAGTGGATGTAAGACTGGAATTATCCCATCCACAAAGCTTGGTAGAATTACCCTGGAAGTGCCTTTTATTTGTTATGAAAAGTTTTTAATGTCATATTCAGTTTCATTAATGGTTATAGAATTATACAGATTTCCATTTCTTCTTCTGTCTAGTTTTTAAGATATAACATTTTAAAATAATTTACCATTGCATTTAGGATTTTAATAATATTCCATTATCTTTATTTTATAGGATCCACAGTGATGCTGCCTTTTTCATTCTTGATACTTTTATACTTTCTTTTTTAATTTGATAAACCTTCTCCAGGGGTTTATTAATTTTATTCATCTTTAAAAATCAATATCTGAAGCTGGGTGTGGTGGTGCACACCTGTAATCCCAGTACTTGGGAGGCTAAGACAGGAAGATCACAGGTTCAGGGACAGTCTCAGCAAGTAGTGAGACTCTCAGCAACCTACCGAGACAGTTTCCAAATAAAAATAAAATAGGGTTGGGGGTGTAGCTCGAAGGTAGAATGCCCCTGGGTTCAATCCCCAATGCCAAAAAAATTAATATCTGACCATTAATATAAAAATCAAAAACAGGAAAAATTAATCTGTGGAAGTGGAGATCAGGCCAGTAGGTTCTCTTATGAGAGGAGTAATATGAGGGGGGCACTGTGGGGCACCAGGAATGTCCGAAGGACTTGAGCTGGGTGTTGGATTTTTTAAAAATTCCTTGAGCTCTACACTTAATGATGTGTGAACTTTCTGTATGTATACTTCAATAAAAACCAGTTTGAAAGACAGCTTTTGGTTTGTTGATTCTCTGTGTATGGTTACTTTCACTAATATTTGCCCTCGTCTTTTTTATTTGCTTTCTTCCACTTTGGTGTATTTTACTATTTCTTTTCTAATTTGTGGAGATAGGTGCTTTTTTACTTTTTAGCATGTAAAGCTAAAAAACTTCCTTTTACATACAGCTTTCAATACATCCCATAAATTTTAATGTGGAATAGTTTATTACCATTTGGCTTGAAATGTTTTCTAATTTTCATTATTCTTTTCATTTCAATTTAATTTTAATTTCATATTAAATTTCTTTTTTTACCTTAGATGATGTGTAGAAAAATTTCTGAAATTCAAGGCATATGCTGTCTTATGAACTATATTTTAAAATTATTTCTCTCTCAGTGGCACATGCCTGTAATCCCAGTACTTCGGAGGCTGAGACAAGAGGGTTGCAAGTTTGAGACCAACCTCAGTAACTTAGTGAGACCCTGTTTCAAAAATAAAAAATAAATTAGGGCTGGGGATGTAGCTCAGTGGTGGAGCACCCCTGGCTTCAATTCCCAGTACCACACACACACAAAAATTATTTCTCTTTTTCTTTCTTTTTTTTTAGAATCTTACTGATGCAATATAATTATACATTGTAGTAAGATTCAAATAACTTCAAATATGAACACAACATCTCTTGGTGTGGTTCTTTCCTAACCCTATCATGCTCGCCCCCTCCTCCCTTCCCACACATGTTTTAAAGGTTGTTAGCGATACCTTCATATATGGACATATTATTTAGTCTGTTTCCTTCCTCGGCCTCCTTTCCCTCCTCCCCTCTTCCCTCCCCTAATCTACTTCCACTGTTCTACTGGTCTCTTTCCTCAATTATCTTAAATCCCTTTTGTTTCCTGTCATGGTTAGATATAGAATGCCCCCTGAAGAGCTCATGTTGATGTAGTTAAGAGCTCAGGGTTGATATAGTTAAGTCATGAGGGTTGTAATCTCATCAGTAGATAAATCTATTGTGACAGATTTATCTAGGTGGTGGCCAGGGCTGGTAGGGTGTGGCTGGAGAAGGTGGGTCCCGGGATGTGGCCTTGGGGATTATATATGGTTCCCCCTCCCTTGCCTGCGCTGCTCTCTGCTTCCAGCCTTCATGATGTGAGGAGCAGAGCCCATGTGCTCTCCCTCTCTCTGCTTCCCACTGCCATAGCCTGAGCCCCAGCACCACACCCTGGCCTCACGTGGACTAAACTCCAAGATCTCCAAAGAAGCCATGAGCAAATAAATCTGTCCTCTAAATTTTTGGTCAGTTCTTTGGATTATAGTGTCTGTTACTGTCCGTGGTGCACCTGAGGGGAAAAGAATGACATGGACCCAGAGCAGATTGAGAGGGGCAGGCCAGGTCGCCTCACTCTTAGGCAAAGGCCCCGCTGAACACTGATCCACAGCTTTTATTCATTCTTGAGGGGGGAAGTTGAGGTATAGATGCTACTGCATACGTGCAGAGCTCAGGAGGTAAAATTTAACTAGTAAATGTGCAGCGAGTGCTACAGGTTAATGTTTAACTGGGCTGGCTGCAGAATAATTGTAGAGAGTCTTTGAGATAGTGTTTAGCAATAAAACCACTGAGGATTGCAGAAGATCTTTGAGACAATGTTTGACAAGTGGTATATTTGGGAGTAGGCACTGGCAAGAAACACAGGAATGTTTACCTTGGAGGAACAGGCTGCTTTCAGCTAGCTCATCAGTCTAATCACAGCTTTCCAGGACCCTTAGACCTTTCCAAGGCAAATGTTAACCTGTTTCTGGCAGTCACATTCTCCACATCATAGCAGTGAGAATACTAAGACGTTTGCTGTTTTCTTTCTAGCTTCCACATATGAGAGAAAACATACTACCCTTGCCTTTCTGAGACTGGCTGATTTCACTTAGCATAATGTTCTCTAGTTCCATCCATTTTCCTGCAAATGACATATTTTATTTTTCCTTATGGCTGAGTAAAACTCCATTATGTGCATATACCACATTTTCTTTATCCATTCATCTGTTGACAGACACCTAGGTAGGTTCCATAATTTGGCTAGTGTGATCTGTGTTGCTATAAACATGACTATGCATGTATCACTACAGTATCCTAACTTTAATTCTTTCCAAAAGATACTGAGGAGTGGTATAGGTATACGGTGGTTCCATTCCTAGTCTTTGAGGAACCTCCATACTGATATCTATAGTGGTTGTACTAATGTACAATCCCACCAACAGTGTCTAAATGTTCCTTTTTCCCTACATCCTTACCAGTTTGTATTCTTGCCAGTTTGCATTCTTTATGATTGCCATTCTAACTAGGGTTAGGTGGAATTTCATAGTTTTGATTTGCATTTCTCTGGTTGAAATGATGTTGAACATTTTTTCATGTGTTTCTTGGCCATTTGTATTTTTTTTTTGAGAAGTTTCTATTCTATTCAATTGCCCATTTTTGATTAGGTTATTTGGGGGTTTTTTGGTGTTGAGATTTTTTTAGTTCTTTATATATTCTAGATATTAGTCCTCTATTAGAGGAGGAGTAAGCAAAGATTTTCTCCCATTCTGTAGGCTCTCTCTTTACACTCTTTATGGTTTCCTTTGCTGTGCAGAAGCTTTTTAATTTGACGCCATCTCATTTATTGATTCTTGGTTTTATTTCCTGAGATTTGAGGGTCTTCCTTGGCCTATATGTTGGAGAGTTAATCCTATGTTTTCTTCTAGTATTTGTAAATTTTCTAGTACAATTTCTAGGTCTTTGATCCATTTCAAGTTGACTTTTGTGTAGGATGAGAGGTAGGGTCTAGTTTCATTCTTCTACATATGGATATGCCTTAGAGAAATTTATTTCTCTCTTAATTGTATTGTGGTCAAATACTGTACATAAGATACTGTTTGACTTTAATCTTTTGTAATTTATAGAGACTTGTTTATGACTCGATATATGATCAATATTTATAAGTGGTCCATTTACTTTTGAAAATAATGCTCGTTCTGCTTTTGTTAGATGTAGTATTCCATATATGTCCTTTAGATCTAATTTGCTTATTATGTTATTCAAATATAAATATTTACTGACATTTTGCTTGTTTGGTTTGTCTTTCACTACTAATCATCTATTTATCTTTATATTTATCCATTTTTCTTTTATATAAGACCATGTTTTTAGATGTATACATGTTTAGAATTGATATATCTTCTGAGGGAATCAAATATTTTATCATTCTGTTGTGCCTCTCCTCCTATCTTGTAAATACTTTTGCCTTAAAAAAATCTTCCTTGAAGCCAGGCATAGTGATGCATGCCTATAATTCCAGTACTTGGGAGACTGGGAGGAGAATCACAGGTTCAAGGCCAACCTCAGCAACGTGGCGAGGCCCTCAGCAATTTAGTGAGACTCTGTTTCAAAATAAAAATAAAATAGGGCTAAGGGTGTAGGTCAGAGGCAGGACAACCCTGGGTTCAACTGCCCCCTACACACAATCTGTTTTGATATTAATATTGCTATTTCAGCTCTGTTTTAGTTTGTGTTTGCATGATGTATTTTTTCGGTCGCTTTATTTTCAATCTTTCTGTATCCTTGTGTTTTAAACATGTATTCCTTACACATATGTTTTTTGTCAGTCTTACAAGTTTTGACTTATTTTGAGCTATTTTTTTCCTACTGAATATCATACTCATATATTTGAATTTTTAACTTGGCCACTTAAGTTCTACTTTTCTTATTGTGTATTATCTTGTTTCCCTTTCTTTAGCTTTTTTTTTTTTTTGCGGTACTGGGGATTGAACGCAGGGGCATTCTACCTCCGAGCTACACCCCAGCCTATTTTTTATTCTTTATTTTGAAACAGGGTCTCATTAAGTTGCAGAAGGCCTCACTAAGAAGCCGAGGCTGTCCACGAACCCGGATCCTCCAGTCTCAGCCTCCCAAGTACTGGGATTACAAGCGTGTGCCACCACACCCTGCCTTTCTTTAGCTTTTTTTAATTAAGAAATTATTCCTTCTATTGGCAGTTTGGAAGATATGCACTCTTCTATTTTTCAGGTCCTGAGATATGCATACATCCTGATGCCTCAGAGTTTAACATTACCATGTATTTCTACCTTCCTCCTAGGCAGTGGAAAGATGTTACAGCACTTTCAGTTTACACTCCTATTATGCAATTTTAATTCTACCTACAATATAAACCTTATGAAAATAATATGCAGTCAATATTCATTTTTATTAATACACATATTTATCATTTTCATTTTTCCAGCCTCTCAAACATCCCATTCAGCTTTGTTATTCTTTTGAAAGTAATCTTCCTGTCTACTTTTATGATTTTGGTTTTTCCCTTGTTTCTTTATTCACCCTCATCTATAGCCACCCCTGGTTTTACTCTAATGTGTTTATTAGGTGTGGATTTCTTTTAATTTTTCTGTCTTGGGTTTTCTTTGAAATTCTTGAGTCTATGAATTGATGTTTTTAATTAGTTTTAGAAGGTTCAAATCCATTGAACTTGGACTCAAGTGGGATCCACTGACCCCATATATGTTAAGATTTTTAACTCTTAAACAGAAGAAATTATCCCCTATGTTTCTGTCTTATACATAGTCTATCATTTTATTTTATGCTTATTAATAAATATGTTTGCCTGGCTTTTCATCCAATTCAATAGTTTTCTCTTCAACTTTGTCTAATCAGTTATAAATCCTAATCATTGAGTTCTTAATTTTATTTATGATATTTTTGTTTCTGTTATTTATGTTTTGTTCTTTTCTAACACATATTTTGTTTTCTAGTTCTATTCAGAAATATTCAATCCTGTGTTTTAGCTCCTTGGCCATAATAAAAAGTTATTTTAAGCCGGCGTGGTGGCACACGCTTGCAATCCTAGTACTTGGGAGGCTGAGACAAGAGGATCATAGGTTCACGGCCAGCCTCAGTTACTTAAAAGGCCCCCCACAACCTAGTGAGACCCTGTTTCAAAATAAAGAATAAGAAATAGGGCTGTGGGTGTAGCTTGGAGGTAGAATGCCCCTGCGTTCAATCCTCAGTACTGCAAAAAAAAAAGTTATTTTAAAATCTATGCCAGCTGGGCATAGTGGTGCATGCTTGTAATCCCAGTATTTGCAAGGCTGAGACAGGAGGATCGCAGATTCAAGACCAACCTCTTGAACTTAGTGAGGCCCTCACTTGGTGAGACCCTGTTTCCAAATAAAAAATAAAATAAGGCTGGAGGTGTAGCTCAGAGGTGGAATGCCCCTGGGTTCAATCCTTAGTACTACACAAAAACAAAACAAAACAAGTAAAATGTATGCCTAATAATTCCTATATGTGTAGCCATGTAAACCTGTTCCTACTGTCTGTTGTTTCTGTTGGTTCTCCTTCATGTAGCATCAGTTACAATTCTGAGTGGTTTCCTTTTTATTTCATTCTCGAAATTGTATTTTAAATATATGTAAAAGTAGCATGAGGCCTGGAGTTGTGCTGTTTTCCAATAAAGATAATTTTCACTTCCTCATGCCACATGTAGGGCAAGAGCCATCACAGGGTCCCAGGAATCCAGACTCACGTTGACATATTTTCAAACTTTGACTTTTCCAGGGCCGTTCATCACATCCCAGGTGATGTGAAGCTGGGATGCAGTTGGAATGTGTACTATTTTACTTCCAATTTTCCCCTACTCCTAGGGTGCAATGCTTTAGGGCTCAAACTCGGAGCACATAGAGCTTACCAGGGACATACCCTTATGCTCTTGAGCTCTTACTTTCTTTTCCCAATTCCACAAGTGGTGAAAAATGCTGGCGACTCTTGGCTGCCTTTTCTAGATTGGCAATTGACAGAAAGTCAGAATGGGCAGAAAGAATCTTGAATGCTGGCCTTCTTCGTTTTTTCCCCTTTCTCTAAGATTAGACTTAACAATCTTTACCTACTTGTCAACTCTGATAACTTCAGCAGATTTATTTTCAGAGACAAAGAAATTTATTTAGGAAAATAGGAAATACACATTCAATGGAAAATGTGGGCCCACCCCTAAAATGAGAAAAATCAACAGGTTTATTTTATTATGATATATATAAAATTTACTTTTATACATATATAAAATTCACTTATATATAATTTATTTTTATATGTATATAAAATTTCCTTTTTTTTGTACTGGGGATTGAACCCAGGGGTGTTCTACCTCTGACCTAGACCCCCCAAGCCATGTTTTATTTTTATATTTTGAAACAGGGTCTTGCTAGGTCACTGAGGCTGGCCTCTAACCTGTGATCCTCCTCTCTCAGCCTCCCAAGTACTGGGACTACAGGCGTGCACCACCACTCCTGGCTAAACTTTACTATTTTAACTATTTTTAACTATACAGTTCACTGGCATTAAATACATTCACATCATTATTCAACCACCACTACCATACATTTCCATAACACTGTCATCAATGAAACACTGTGCCCTTTAAACTAACTTCCCATCCCCCTCCCTGCCACCCCTCCTCTCCTCCAGTCTCTGGTCACCACTATTCTGCTTTCTGTCTCTATGAACTTGACTATCTTAGGTACTTCATAGAAGAGGACTCATACAATATTTGTCCTTTTGTGTCTGCTTCATTTCACTTAGCATAATGTCTTCAAGGTTCATTGAGTGTTCAGAACTACCCTCCTTTCTAAACCTGATTTACCACATTCTGTTTATCCATTCATCGATGGATGGATGGATGGATGGGTGGATTTATTCCACCTTTGACTCTTATGAATAATGCTGCTATGAACATGACTGTACAAATAATTCATTAAGTCCCTCTTTCAATTCTTTTGGGCATATTACTGGATTATATGGAAATTTTATGTTAACTTTTTAAGGAATCCCATATTTATAATTATCCCATATAATCCCATATGCTTATTTTCCTAAGCAGCTAGACATTTCTGTTGACAATGGGTTCCAATTTCTCTTGCCAACACTGTTTTTTTTCTCTCTTTTTCTCTCACTCTCTCTCCACTCTAGTGAGTATGAAGTGGTATCTCATTGTGGTTTTTATTTGCATTTCTCTAATAGTTAATGATGTTGAACATCTTTTCATACGTTTACTGTCCATTTGTGTATCTTTGGAAAAATTCTGTTCAAGTCTTTTTCTCATGTTACATTAGGTTTTGTTGTTGTTGTTGAGTTTCAGAAGTTTTTCTATGTTATGGGTATTAATTTCCTATTAGATATGTGACTTGCAAATATCTTTCCCCATTTTATCTTATACCAATCATATTGGCATCACCACTGAACAGGAAAACTTTCACCTAATCTTCCTGCTTTGGTATGTCCCCTCACACTTGTCTTCTGCTGTGCTGTCATCTCTGAGCTCTGTGCTATCTGTGCTTGATTCCTTTAGAGAGCACCTTTCCCTTCCCACGCTGGGATAGGAGAGGGGTAGTCACCTGGCTGTGTGGGGTGAACGGCGATTAATGGATCTAGGAGATTCTTTTAAAGGCTCTCAACAGATCTTCTGTAGTTAGCAGTTAGCCTGTGCCCACCTGTGCCTCCAGAACCAGTGCCTTTCTGCTGCTCTGTGACACAGACAGCTTGCTGGTTGCTTGTCATTCCTTTTCCAAATGCAGGGTTTTACTTTCTCTGTTGGGTCAGTTACCATTTCCCCCCACTTTTCATCTTCCAAAACACATGTTGAGATCTGTCATGTGTTGTCTGTTTCTTTTCTATCCTATTTTCTCTTAACTGTACATATGCTTTTATTCAATGCTGCCACTTTGGAGGGAGGGAGATGATGATATGTGTTTACATCCCCAGGTTGAAGCTAAAGCCCATTTAATTCTATGAATAACACTCGGAATAATTGTGCTAACTTCATATACGCAATTTCATGATCATTCTGTTAGATGGTGGTGAGGCTGGGTTTGGAACTCAGGTCTGTGTAATTCAGAAGCACATGGTATCATGGCATAAAATGATAAACTCACCTTATGTTATACCTTCTCTTCTAATTAAATAAAAGTTACACTTAAAGAAAATCCATTAGCCAGGTGTGCTGGCTCACACCTGTAATCCCATTACTTGGGAAGCGGAGACAGGAGGATCCAGGTTTGAGGCCAGCCTCAGTAACTTAGTAAGGCCCTCCACAACTTAATGAGACCCTATTTTAAAATAAAAATAAAATAAGGCTGGGAGTATGGCTCAGAGGTAGAATGCCCCTGGGTTCAATCCCCAGTACCACACACACACACAAAAAGAAAGAAAATCCATAATTTAAAGAAGTCTTAGATAAAATCGAAATGTTTAAACTTTTTTTGATAAAGAAGGAAAGTAACCTTCATCTCATTTATTGCACACCTTCATTGTAGGATGTAAGGATTTAATGCTCAGAATAATAACAATAATGGAAAGCACATATTTGCTTACTAAACTCAATATGCATCCAATTTTCAAAAAGAGTATATCTTGCATAGTAACTATATTGCAACCTCTTTCTGCCTCTCTCTTTAATGTACATTTCTTTTAGTAGATGGATATCACAAGGAAAATAGTGACAAGAAGTCCTTGGGGTGCATGTGCTTTGACAGCAGCCTTTGGAAATATTACCTAAAAGTCAAGAACCAGAGGATTATCTGGAGATTTTTCATCCATGAGAACTCATTGTCAAAACTCTACCTCCTTGGTTTAGGTCACATGGGCTAGCCATGTAGTTGATTAAGTATTCATTTGGTTTTTTTATAATAGGAAAAAGAAATATAGTCTCTTATTCTATGCCTTTCAAGAAAGGAAAGAAGAAATTATAGAGTGGTGGCTGATTGCATGCACTTTAGTACTTAGCTAAATTTTGTTCAAATCCAGGGGATACTAGTTGTACGATCTTGGGGAATTACACATCTCAAGCATAGAAGTTTCTTCTTTAGAAAACGAGGGCAATGAGAACAGTGTCTACTTCATGATGCTTTTGTAAAGATTAGAAGAGAAAATGCAGGTAAAGAATTTGGCATGATGCCAGGCACACAATCAGAGTGTAATAATGGCAAGGGCTATTACCACACAATTGCTCAACACTTTTACTGGAAAAACCTGTTAGCAAGGCTAATGAAATGGAAATAAGCAGAGAGAACAGAGGGAGGTTAGGGGAGAAATAAATATTTATTGAGGGCTTACTGGACATCAAGCATCACCTAGTTACATGGGGAATCATTTTCACCCTGCAACATCTTTTAGAGCTGTGCAGAGTCCCCCAGTTCCCAAGCAAGGAGAAAAGTAAGTGAGAGTCATGTGGAGATGGAACTGGAATTCAGATTCCTGTTTGCCTGACTCCATAGTCGATTTTCACTCTTTACTGTGTACACATTGCCGAAGCTGGATGCTAAACTCACATTCTATTTGTGGATTCACATTCTATTTCTGCTTATTTCATTAATGTTATGTTATTATGCATAAAGCAAAAAACTAATTCCTCCTCCTTTCTTTAATCATCTTCAGGGGAGTTAACAATAATAATTGTTCTTCATTTCTCATGGGGTATTAAAATAATAATTTTGTGAGTTATTTCAGAAGGCAAGCCTCTAGATGAAAGGAAAAATCTAATTGTAGAACTGGAAGGGCCTTTAGAGATCTCCTGGGAGAACCCACTCATTGGACAGAGGAGGACCAGGCTTAAGGAAGAAAGACTTTCCATGTTCTAATGATGAGTTACTGGGAGGGTGGTTGGCTTCCCTGCAAAGGAGGGTTGAGTTAAAGCAGAGGAGTGTCCTTCCTCTTATAAGGCAGAAGGAGAAATTGAGAACAGTGGGCCAAAGCTTTCTTGTGACGTTTTTGCACAATCACTACTTTTATGCACTGGGAGGAGGGAAGCAGCTTGGGCCCTTCTAGAGTCACAAATATTTCATCAACAAGAAGATCTTCCAATCATTCTTGCAAACCTTTCTCCCATCCCACCTATAGCTAATCAAAGTAGTTTCTAATAGTAATACTAAGTGGACTTATGAGTATTTATAATGTATATGTATAAAATGTACCTGTTACATTGTACTTTTATTATTTTTATTGATTTTCCCCTCTCTTATATATTTACTTTGTTCATCAGAACCTAGGAAATTTGGGCTCCAAAGCATCTTTGAGAATACAGAAGGAACATGTGTGCAATCAGAAGCCTGAATGTGCAGTAGGTATCTGTTGAGAGGCATGAAACAAAAAGTCTACTCTCACGACACTCCACACCAAATAAGTGTGTGGCTTTCCAATATGAATGCCTCTACTTTTAGTTGAAAAATAAAGACAATAACCTAGCTAATTCTTCCAACAGAGTCCATTTTGGCTTATAGATTTGAAAATCAGCTTATGACCACAGTGGAAAGGGAATTTGATTTCCTTGGTCAGTTGTTGATGCAAAAGGGAACATGGTACCCAACTCTCCCTCTCCAAGCAGTATATGCTGTGCATGGGAGAAGGGGGGAGGATTCAGCTTCTCACTGTGTCCACATTAGAGAGTGAACAGCTGCCAAACTGTGCCCACACTAGAACATGATAAATGCAAGTTGCTGGTTCAACCTTTTGTACTGACCACAACGAAGTGAGAACAGGACCAGTGGTCCACATACTCAAAGGATGAGAACTGTGAAGCTGTATTTGCTACAGTGTTTTTTTTTTTTTTTAGTTTTGCAAATTTGAACTTAATTTACTCAAACATATATATCCCTATCATTAAACACCAGGAAAACTCCTTTTAAAATTCATCTCACTTTAGAAGAATGCTTTCAGTCTGGGTTGGTCTTTCTGGTGGAACTCACTAAACCATTACTGTCAACAGTCAAGGCATGTGATTGCCCCACATGGGGCCCCCTTCCAGAGAGACACTGGAAAAATGAAGAAAAGAGTTTCATTGGTTCTGCCATTGGCCCCTTAATTTGATTGTGTCGACAAAAGCATAGAAAATAAAGGAACAATTAAGAAACAAAGTGGTTTGGAAGTGAAGTTCAAGACCCTCACAGCCAGGAAAAGACACCTTTCAGAGATTGCTCTCAATGTGTGGTGGCAAGATTGAATCCTTTCTACTTCATAGTCCAGTTTCTTTCCCACCCTTTGTTAAGATTCTCTGGCAGTTAAAAAAGAAAGAAAAACAATGTTTTTTCATCAAGCAAAAATTATTAGGGGATGCAACGCTGAACATTGAGATCGAGAATTTTTATGAGCTCGTGATAATTGATGGGAACTTTTCAAGTTTCCCAAAATTCATTTGTGAGTCTGCATAAGGGAAAAGATTCACTAACATAAGGGAAAGAGGAAGAAACTATTAGTTGGTACTGCTGAGAGCAATTGGATGTGTAGTTTCATTATTTTATCACTCAATTGTCTCAACTCTTAGCCTCTTTAATGTAGTGACCCCCCAAGTCATTAAAAAAAAAGGTTTGACTCCCTTCTTGACCACATTCTCTTCTTCCCTTTCCTGCCTCCCACCTTCTCCTCTCTGTCTTGTTCTCTAATATTCTAAACTTTTCCCTGGTCCCCCTGAAATGCAATTCTGTTTATAGCTTTCAGGAACAAAAGAGCTTGTGAAGGGGTTCCAGTGACCGACTCAACAATTCTGAGAAACAATTTGCTTGGTTGCTGCCTCTCAACTCCTCCAGCAATGACAGCTTTAAAAACCTGATGCTCACCTAGGTCTTGAATTAATACCATCCTCAGGCAAGAGGGATATAAGGGGCCTTGAATTAGTCAAACAAGTGACTTGACACCATCCGCCTGATGGCTGGCCATAGGCTGGCACTGAGACCCGGTATAGTGGATATCTATCAATGATTTTATCAGCTAGGCGTCTATCCCCACTAAGAAATAAGGAATTACAAAGACTAAAATCTGCAACAAATAAGGACCAAAGGAGTGGTTACAACTGCTCTGGGAAAATCACTCTTGGGGGAAGACTAAGATACTCCATTAAGCACTTTCCCACATCATGTCTTCCAACCTATTGAAAGCACCTTCCGTTTACCCTACTCATTCCCCACTTCCAAACTCCACTCAACATCATCTGAGATAATGATAACCACCTGACCTCCTTAGCCCTAGTTCTATCAAAATCCTGCCATAAATTTCTTTGTTGAGACTTAGTGCTTTCCCTGCCTGGCAAGAAAAATTAACTTAACCAACAATTCTAAGAAAACTATAGGATCCATGGCATTCTCATCTGACAAAACACCTCAAATTCCCTTGGGAGAATTCCTCCATAATCTTATCCCCAGTGCTTTCATGCACTACTCTGTTTCCATTTCTAGGGGTGAACACATGGCCTAGGTAACTATTGCATTACTCTTGACACACGAACTAGTTTTGGACATGAGAATCATGCCAGATTGTCAGAACCAATGAGCATCAACCTCAATATTGCTCCAGAACTATTTTTTGCTCCAGAACTATTTTTCTTTCCATTGGGGTTGCAAAGTCTTTATTTTAAAACTTATGAAAGTGGCTTTCTGTATCAAAGAGAGCATAGATTGGGCACTCCTGAACTTTATCTGAACTTTCAGTTTTATGAACCTATTAATTCTTTTATTCATCAAAGCTAACTTGAGAGAGGTATCTATTGTTTGTAATAAAAAGTAGGCAGCCCAAATCGGTCATTGAGTTAATCCACATTCTGGGTAAACAAAAACCTGCCTAGGACCCCACTCTAGTAGTTAGGTCACTTTCTCTCTCCTCTCCTGTCTTAACCCATGTTCCCAATAATATTGTTTCCAAATATTTGCTCTTTCTCTGCAATAGAGAAATACATCCCCACCCTGTATTGTGATCGGCCCACATCCTAGGTGTGGGGTCCAACAGTAAGAACATGATCCCACTAATTCATGCAGCCGCAGATGTGCACTTAGTTATATAAGCATGAACTGGGCAAAACACAACACGCTATTTTGTGCAGAACCCTATATGAAGAACAGGTCTGTAGAATAAAGCGTGGTGGCGCACGCTTGTAATCCCAGTACTTTGGAAGGTGGAGACTGGAGGATCTGGGTTCGCGGCCAGCCTCAGCTCTCTCTCTCCCTTCATGTCTTGCTCTCTCTCTCTACTTAGTGAGGCCCTCCACAACTTCGTGAGACCCAGTTTCAAAATAAAAGTATAAAAAATAGGGCCGGGGGTATAGCGCGGAGATAGAATAAAGCTGCTGTTTGTTCTATTCCTGATGGCAACTCTGTGTTCTTTCTTTTCTCTGGGATCTCACTGCCTAAACCTCCCCTGTACCCCTAGGTGGCCCCTGACAGGGCCCCGACAATTGGCATAATGGGTAGGATTGAGTTCCCCTGGTACCCCTCTGGAGCAGCAGCCCTGGGAAGAACAACCCAGGGTGGAGGAGGTGTGGCCCCCGGCCTCCCTGTGGTTCCTGGTAACAGCCTATTGGGCAGCATGGACCCCCATGAAAGATTGGGGTGATGTATGTCCCCAGCTGAAAGAAGTCTGAAAGTCTTTAGAAGTGCTGGAGCCTCACATTCCAGTGCACATTAGCAGTTCCAAAAGGAGCAATGTCGCATGGACAGTGAGGCATGCACCATACAGGCTTCACCTGTTGGCGTGGTCACCACCAGCCCCTCCACTGGCAGTGCTAGCTGGTGAGAGGCCCAGATCTCAACCTAGCTGCAGAGGCAGAGGTGTGGACTCCAGGGGCACTGAGGCCAGCGCGGTCCAGGGGGAGGGTGGGCGTAAGGGCCAGCGCAGCAGCCCCAGGCCCAAGAAGAAGTGATGCACCCAACCAACTTCTGGTCTGGGAGGCCCAACTCCACCTCTGTGCTGGAAAAGGGGCTGAAACTCTCAGAAGGATTAAAGGAGACGGGAGGCTACTAGCGTGGACTGGGAAATGGTGGGACTAAGGCCTAGCGGGAGGCCGCCCTTGCAGTTGCCCAGGAATGAGCAGTGGCTGGATGCGGTGGAGCAGCGGCAGCTCTTAGACACCATCACCTCCTATGAGGAAAAGAAAACACCAGCCAAAGGAAGTACTTTTGGTGCTCTAGGGGAAGATTCACCCAAACCAAAGCTAAATATATCCTGGGGGTAGACATTTTATAGGAATTGACTGAGCAGATAACTATTAGAGAATTCCAGCTATGAATGCATGTCGTAAAGACTATTACTAGAAGACATCCCCATCATGCTCCCTTACAACTCCCCCAAGCCAGGAGGATTGTGAATGTATGGCAGTACAAGTTACCAGGGGGCATGAGGAAATCAGATAAATGATACTAAAACTAGAAAAGGCAGGTGTAATCTGCCCGACTCGCAGCCCATTCAACTCTCCCATGTGGTCAGTGTGAAAACCTGATGGTTCCTGGTGCATAACAGTGGACTAGTGGGAGTTAAATAAAGTGACACTGTCCTGTACTCACTGGTACTCACCATCTCAGAGTTGATGGATTGTCTGTCACATGGACTGGGACAATTTCATTATGTTGTAGACTTGGCAAATGCCTTTTTCTCCACTGACATCATTCCGGAAAGCCAAGAACAATTTGCTTTTACCTGGGAAGGGCGCCAATGGACCTTTTGGTATTACCCCAGTGATATTTGCATCGTCCCACCTTGTGTCACAGTCTGGTGGCACAGGATTTGGCCTCTTGGCAAAAGCCTGAGGCTGTATGGTTCAACCATTATATTGATGATGTTATGCTAACCTCTGATTCTCTTGCAGAACTAGAAGCAGTTGCATTCAGCCTCCAAGTCTCTCTCCAGGAATGGGGGTGGGCTGTCAATGAAGACAAGGCCCGGGGACCTGGGTATTCTTTCAAATTCTTGGGAGTTGTCTGGTCGGGTAAGACAAACATGATACCCAAAGCAGTGATAGATAAGATACAAGTGTATCCTCAACTGGGAATGGTCAGACAGTTACAGACGTATCTGGGCCTTTTGGGGTTTTGGTGAACATTTATATCCCACTTAGCTATGCTTATACATGCCTTGTCTGTAAGGGAGCAACTTGGGATTGGATGTCTTAAATGGAAATGGCTTTTACAGCCACCAAGAGGGCAGTAGCACAGGCACAAACTCTGTGAGTAATAGACCCTGCCCTTCCTTTCCTGCCAACAGTCCAAGTGGATGATGCAAGTTTTGGATGGGGATTATGGCAGAAACAAGGTGCTAGGAAAAGCCCAATTGGATTTTGGTCACAGCTATGGAAAGGGGCAGAGGCATGCTACTCTCTCATTGCAAAACAGTTAGTGGCTGTATATGCTGCCCTCTTAGCTTATGGTCAGTGATGGTGCAGACCACCTACCCTATTGAAGGCTGGCTGAGGTCCTAGACTTGGGCCTCCCCGCACAGGGATAGCCCAAATGCCCACTCTGATGAAATGGGACACATACTTAAAATAACAAGCAGCATTTTCTAATAGCCCTTTTTCTGAACAGTTACATACTCTTTTGGGGCCAACCCATTTCCAAGCAACAGCTCCCTTGGAACCCACAGAAGTGAGAAACACCCCAAGTCCCTATGAGGAAGGGAACTCACAGAAGTGGGAGATGCCTCAAGTCCCTATGAGGAAGAGAGAGCCCCTATACCCATGAAAACATGATATAATGATGGCTCCTGTCATGGGCAGCTGGGGCCTTATAGCCTGCTATGGAAATGTTTTGGTATGAGACTGTTGCTGGATGTTCCAGTCAATGGGCCAAACTCTGGGAGGTCTAGTTAGTTCTCAGGAAGGAGACTGGGCCATTTCATGTCTGTACAAACAGCTGGGCAGTCTACAGAGGGCTAACCTTGTGGCTGTCTCAATGAGCAGCACGAGAGTGGTTGATTGGGCATCGCCCATTGTGGGGCAAGGATATGTGGGAGGAGCTGTGGAGATGGGGCCTCTGGGAAGGAGACTATACATCATGTTCCAGGGCATAGGCCTGTACAAGCCCCCGGTAATGATGCTGCCGACACTTTAGCACAAGTTTGAGCTCTCCAACTACCACTGGAGGCCTTGTCAATAGCACTGTGGTTACATAGAAAGGGCATGTAGGCGCCCACACCATGGGGCTCATAGCCCAGCAGTGAGGATTGCCTTTTGCCCACGCTCAAGTGTAAAATGTTATACAGCATTGTCCTGATTTGTAAAACACCCTCCAGATGTGAAAGGTGTTTTTGCAAAATAAATTGGTATTAGATATGCTCACTGCTGCCCAGGGTGGAACGTGTCCTCTTCTCCATGTAAAATGCTGTGTATACACTCCAGACCACCAGCATCAAGTACAGCAAACCTTAGTGGAGATGGATACGGAGGTACAAGCTGTTCAGGCCTTACACAGGGACCCATTACAACCTGGTGGAACTCACTGCGCTTCTCCCCCAAGTGGGATATTGAGTATCTTCGCCTGTGTGGCTGAAGGACTAATAGTCACCTGTTACATCCTCTGTTGCTGTTGTGGTCTTTGGGCTCAATGCAAGGCTCTCTGGGTCAAGTTGTGCACTGCCACCTGTATGGGGTGGAGTGTGGGGCCCAGAGGAAGTCCAGGCTGGTGGTAAGGACATTACCCCACTAAACTGCACAGTCAGAGGTGTGCACTTAGTTATATAAGCACGACTGGGCAAAACACAACATGCCATTTTGTGCAGAGCCCCATATAAGGAACAGGTGTGTAGAATAAAGCCCTTGTTTATTCTCCTAATGGCAACTCTGCATTCTTTCTTTTCTCTGGGGATCTCACTGCCTAACCTCCCTGCACCCCCAGCTGACCCCTGACCGGGCCCCTGACACTAGGAAAGAAGAACAATGATCACCTCATTGATCTGGACCTGGCCCAGCTGTGCTTTGGTCAAAGGGTTGTAAATCTCCATGATGTTAGGGTTATTTAACCAGAAGCTTTACATCACCAGTGGTATTGGCCTGGACTCTCTTGCATTCTTGTCTTCTTCTAGGAGAAAAACAGAGAAAGTGAGTCCTGAATAATTTCTACGTCCACAACAGAGGTCTCTGATGGAACACCACCTCCATCCTCATCTCCTCACCTTTCCTCCAAGTGCTGGGCTGCACTGATACAGTTTAGGTCATTCTTGAGGTGCAGGAAGATTCATAAGTTTTCCAGGCTATATCTTTTCAATAACCACTGGATGTAGAACTGAGTATGATTCTACCCCACCTACTGAATCATTTCTCCCTTTCATATTGTCAGTGTGGAACGTTGGATAGGGTGTTGGGTTTTATACTGGGCCTTTTGAACATGGGAAACCTAGAGGAAGCTGTGGAAAAGAGAACAATACCTCATTTCCTGATTTTAGAAAGAGCAGGCTGAACATAACTGTCAAAAGGAAAACCGGCCAGGTCTTCAATTCAGGTTTTTCCCTGAATCTTTTGCCTGTTTTTAGTTGTTTGTCATTGTACACTGGTATGTCAGAAGGTGTCATGGTGGTGAACAGGGATGCTAAATGCAGTGGGAGGGGGCCATGGTTGCTATGAAATGGCATTTTCTAGGTAGACTGCAGTGAGTTGTTGTGCCCCTTTCTGCAAAGGAAGGGTAGGTAGACCCATTCTTTAACCTGGTAGATGTGTAACAATCTTTATTCTTCTTCAGAATGACCTAGCTCTAAGATCCACCTGTGGGTACAAGGCATGAAAACAAAAGAATGAGGGTGTGTGCATGTGGAGACAGACTTCAAACAATATTCTTCAGGACTGGAAGGGAGGTCCAGATTTAGATGCCAGGTAGTCCAGAAGAGTGGAAAACTTCACCACGTGTAAAGGGGCTGAGGCAAGAATGGATGGAGTCAAATGCTGTAAGTAGGTGAGTGGGAGAGTGACATTGCTAATATTTTGCTTTTACTTTGGTGATTTACCTGCATGTTCTAATCTGCTATTATTCTAAGCTCCTGGCATACTTTCCTGTTTATCTCTTTAGCCCCCTTAGCACCAGCACTGGTTCTTCTTTTTTTTTTTGCGGTACCGGGGATTGAACGCAGGGGCGTTCTACCTCCGCACTACGCCCCGGGCCCTATTTTTTATACTTTATTTTGAAACCGGGTCTCACGAAGTTACGGAGGGCCTAAGTAGAGAGAGAGAGAGAGGGAGAGAGAGACAGACAGACAGACAGACAGGCAGACAGACAGAGAGCTGAGGCTGGCCGCGAACCCGGATCCTCCGGTCTCTGCCTCCCAAAGTACTGGGATTACAAGCGTGTGCCACCACGCCTGGCCTGGTTCTTGTTCTCTGCATGCTCAATAATAATTGCTGACTATGAAAAGTAATAGTCACAAATGGGCTAGCTCTACAAATCTACACAGATGAACTGTCAGGGTGACAACAGCTTTAAGATCATGCTGTTTTCATAAAGTAAAATTACTAATAGAGTTTTTATTACTAAGATGGAACTTATTTTCATTAAAAAATGTTAGATGATAGTCAATAGAGCACATTTAATTGTTCATTCCAGGTTTAGAGAAGGAAAATGTAATAAGTAGGAAGACATTAAATACGGAATATAGTACATGGGTTTTACAACAATCTTTTGAAAAGGGAGTCGTTTTTCCAAAGCAGTTCACTCGTATCACTTCCATTAAGGACTTCACACAAGGGAAACGTGGTATCTTTCTAACAAACACATCTGAGGTACTGAAGCCATTGTCGTCTGATAGCAAAACCCTTAATCCTGCTGGCCTACCTTCTAATCTTATATGGGAATAGAGTTAGCTTGTAAAACTGAAAAAAACCTGCATAGTTGACTAATTATCTAGGACTCCAGGGTAATTCTTAAAGAAGAGGGTGTTAATTCCCATACACCCCTCATAAGCCTCTGCTGATGTTTTTCTTGCATCAAAGTAAAGAGTTCCTGTATCACTATGGGATAGAATCTCTGAAGACCTATTCTCAGAAAAAATGCCTTTGAAGAACTTAGGCTATACACGGTACCATTAATGGTGTATTGCACAAAGTAATTATGCACATAGAATCATTAAGTTTATAAGGAAGTTTGAATGTTTCTGGAATGAGGATGGTAGGTTTTTGTTTTGCTCTGTTTTGTTTTATTTTTAGTTGTTTCAGGTACTATTACAATCACACCAGGGTTGAAGATTGTCTTAGGGTTAGTTTATTATTTTTTAACCAGTTAAGATTATGTTCAAAGTATAATCTTTTTCCATCTCTGTCCACCACAAAAGTTTGATTAAAACAAAACAAAAACCAAGAGTTAAAAACCAGAAATTCTGCTACTCACCCACCATCAGTAGTCAGGTACATGGAATTGTTTTGATAGAATTTGAAATTGGTAGGCCCTGGTATATTTACATTATCTTATCAATTTTTAGCTAATGGATGATATATTTGGAGAGCATAAATATTTTTGCCTCATTTAACACAGCATTTCAATCACACTCAACAGATATTGTTGAAATTCTTTATAAGACACTGTAGGAAATCTAAATCATAAGAAATTATTGCCCTCAGAAACTCATAATCTTCAGTTTCTAACCAATGCAAAAATAAATACCCAATCCCTTCTAATTCCAGACCAGGTCACCAATCTTTTAAAAATTTAGCCAGAATAATGCTGGAAATGGGAAAGAGAAGGTATTAGGAGGCAGGAGGAGATGAACAGTTCAGTTCTTGATATGTTTACTTTGAAATGAGAGAGTGGGAACATTTTAATGGTTATATGCCAGGAGTGGCTGAAGACAGAAGATTGGAAACCATGAGTGTGTAGGTACTATGCATGGACTTGTCAGGATAAAGTGACCACAGAAAACAAGCAAGTGAACAAGGTCCCTGAATCACTAAGTCTAGCGAGACACAGAGAAATGCCCTAGAATAGAGCAGCAGGGCAGGGTTCTGGGGAGGAGACAGGAAAGTATGGAAAACACTTGAGAGAGTTAGGAAAAAAGAATAGTTGTTTCCAAGTTGGGCTCCCCATTTCCCTTGAACTGCAAACAGTCACAGAGTCCTACCACTGTCTCTAAAGTTACACAAATGGTGTTTGAGAGGTTGAAGATCAAGGGCCAGGAAGCTATCCAAAAAACATTAGTAATGATGTTGAAACAAATAAAGGGTGGTGAAACTGAAAGACCCAGGGCTTGTCAGTTACTAAGTAAGTCTATCATGAAAAGCTTTGCATTCCTTCCACAACAATGGTTGTCTCTGTGGAGGAGAGGGATTAATGAGTCCATGATTAAAGATTCCATCTCCAAAAGGGATATTTATTTACAGATTATTCTCCAAGCTTTTGTCAATAAATAAATTAAAAGCCCTGTGTCACCATTCATGTGGGATACTGTGGGACAAAGCAGAGGAAGTTCAGTACCAATCCATTTCAACTGAAAAGTAAAAGATATCTATCTCTGTATTAATGTCTAGCATACTGGTTTAAACTATAGAAAGAAAAGAGCTTTCTCTTGAGTGTAAGAAAACATTTCATTTTGGCTACTATAAGCTACTAATAATCTTCATGGAATCTGCAACTATTTCTTTAAATTATTTCACAGCTTATTTTTTAAGGAATATGTCATTTTTTTAGTCTTCTTGACTACTTCTCTAGATCCAAGAAAATTGGGTCAGTATTACAGTAAATATTTTATGGGGCACTGTGGCAAAATTGTGGTTAAGTCAGAAAAATTAAATCACAACCATCTACAGGAAGCCCTACCAGAGGACTGCAGAATTGGGAAGAATGTGGCTAAAAGCCTCTCTGTTTAAGTAGTGGGTGTAGTCTGGCAAGCCCTGCGTCAGAAGCTTGTTCTGACTCCATTGTATACAGTTCTGGGTTCCACCTTCTAAGTATTGTACACTGTGTATCACATCTAAATGCTTCACATGGCTTGCTGTGAGCCCCCACAAATTTATTCTATTTTTCTTATCTAAGAGTATAAAACACCATGAGGAGTTTACTAATTGGAAAACACCTTAATATAATTAGTCTGTAGTAAACTAGAAGCCCATAGTAGCATTTATCACTGTCAAAAAGAATGAGCAAAAACACTATTTTAAGAAATGTGGCCCACCAATGAACATGAAAGAAAAAAAAATTCTTTGTACATTGGTGCAAGTGCGCTACAATAATTTTTTATGATGTACACCACTGTTTTGAGAGTAAGTGAACCTTTTTCAATAAAAAGAATGTGTTATTCAGCTTTCTGGCATTGTAATAGAATATCTATGATAATCAACTTAAAAGGATGAAAGGATTATTTTGGCTCATGGTTTGGGGTTTCAGCCCATGGTCAGTTGGCCTGTTTCTTTTGGGTCTGTGGTGCTATACACCAGTACATCATGGTGGGAGCATGTGGTAGGGGAAGCTGCTCACTCATAGTGGCCAGGAAACAAAGAAGGAGACAGGAAGGCACTGGGATTCCAATATCCCCTTTAAGGGCACACCCCCAATGACAAATTCTTTCACTAGGTCCTACCTCTTAAGGGCTACATCCTCTCCCAATAGTGCCACAAGCTAGTGACAGAGCCTTCAACACACAGACCTTGGAGGAGGGCACTTATCCAAGTCATAGCAAAGGAAAAGAAAGAAAATTAACATTTTAAATTGCACACTGTGTGCTAGATGTTGTAGTAGATGTTTTATATATATAACTTCTATTTTATTTCATTTGGGGGAAGCTTTAATTATATTGGCAATTGGCAGAAATTTTAGTTCTCATCAAGGAAATAATAAAAGGAATTTAGGATAACCAGAAGGACAGGGTGGCATTGAAAGAGAATTTAGAGCCAAAGTGCATTTGGCAGGCAGTATAGAATTGATGAGTTTGAGAGGCACCATAGGTCAAAACATTAAGAGTCATCTCTAAGAGTAAGCCTGTTTTATAAGGAAGTACAATAGCAAATGTTGGTTAGCTGAATAATAATTAAGAGCAAACATGATTAAATCTGTATTAAAGAGGACAAGGAGAGTATGCAATGAATGATATAAAAGGAAGACTGAGAAATTAAGAATAGGGGCATGGACAGCTGTTTTCCCTATGACTTCTTATATTTATCCACTGCCCCCACCCAGGTGTGAAGGAGAGTGACCTCCCCCAATCTTGCCAATGCTTGCATATCATTAAACTAAACATTGTTTACCAAACTCAAAATTAGTCTAGGAGTTTATAAGTCAGGGCAATGGTAGCTTTAGGGGTGGGGAACGGCTGGACAGAAGCCCTGGGGGTGGGGAATGGGGGGGTAGGAGGGTTGCCAGGGAATTGGCAAAGTTCTATTCCTGATCTGACTGGTGATTACACATGGGTGCTAAGTTTGTGGAAATTCATTGTTGTGCAATTATGATGTATGTATTTCTCTGTGTATGCATTATATTTCAATCAAAAAGTTAAAAAAACCTCCAGCGATCCAAATAATCTTGTTACAGTTTTAACTTGAGTTCCACTAATTACTTCTGAGACTAAGTACTATTGTTTGAATCACAAATGTCTCCCAAAAGTCCACATGTTGACGGCTTAGTCCCCAGCCCATGGAGCTATTGGGAGGTGGTGCAACCATTAGAAGTGAACTTTAGTAGAAGGAAGTTGAGTCATTGGGGATGTGCCCTTGAAGGGGATATCGGGGCCAAGGCCACTCCTCTTCCTCACTCTGCTTCCTTGCCACCATGAGTAGCATGCTCCATCACGTCCTCTCTGCCCTAATGTTCTGTCTCTTCTGTCTCGCCATAGACCCAAAGGCAATGGGACCAGCAACCATGGACTGGAAGCTCTGAAACAAGCCTAAATATATCGTTCCTCTTTTTAAGACAATGATCTCATTTGTCACAATAATAGAAAGCGAACTAAAACACTGAAAACTTTTTAATTTTATTGGTCAATTATATTTCCATTCCATCTATTGATTTTAAAAGACTTCAATCTATCATAGTGAAATTTAGCTTTTCAAAGCAAAAGAAAAAAGTTAGAAAAGCATCCAGATACACACACACACACACACACACACAAACACACACACACACACACACACACAAACACACATACCACATATAAAAAGTAAACAAATTTTACTTTGCCATAGAAAAAATTTCCCCTAATATTAAGGAAATAAATCAGAATTCAGATTTAACTTTCATAATACTAAACCGTATATAACAATAAATCCACAAGTAGGCAACAGAAATATTGTAACATATGAAATTATTCTGAAATAAGTCTCATCTGTCATCTTTCTATACAATTTATCAAATTCATTTTTAGTTAATTGAGAAAGTAATAAAAGGTATAAGAAAATTATGACAAATTTCAGATTAACATTATCACCTAAATATAGACTTTTAAACTAGTGAATGTACCAAAAAATCATCCCTAAAAGTAAAATAGCTCACTAAGAGTCCATCTAATCCCAATTAGAATGGCAATCAAGAATACAAACACCAAGCCGGGCGTGGTGGCGCACGCTTGTAATCCCAGTACTTTGGGAGGCGGAGACCGGAGGATCTGGGTTCACGGCCAGCCTCAGCGCGCATGCGCGCGCGCGAGATCTCTATCTCTCTCTCTCTCCTCTCTCTCTCTCTCTCTCTCCCTAGTGAGGCCCTCCGCAACTTCATGAGACCTGGTTTCAAAAATAAAGCATAAAAAAA